>BQNB010077847.1:0-30719 GCA_026074375.1 Tanacetum coccineum
CTTTGAGAGAAATCTCATAACTCAAGAAGTGAGTGGGAGGGCCATGGATCTTGAAGAAATTCAGGATATAGATACATCACTTTTTGAAATCACTAGCGAAATTCCTCTGGAGGTTGAATGTTTTGAACCACCTCAAGAGGAAGTGGTTCCGGTTCGTAGGTCCGAAAGGACACATCGAGCTCCAAATCATTTATGTCTAAATGTAGAAGCGAAGGAGCATAGTCTAGGGGATCTTAATGAACCCACTAGCTATAAAGATGCGATGTTAGATTCTGAATCTAATAAGTGGATAGATGCTATGAATGCAGAAATACATACCATGATGGACAATATGATATGGGTCCTAGTCGATCTTTCTCTTGGTTATAAGACTGTTGGGAGTAAGTGGATTTTTAAGAAAAAGACTAACATGGATTGTATTGTACACACCTATGAAGCTCGTCTTATAGCAAAGGGTTATACTCAACTCTATGGGGTTGATTATGAAGAAACGTTCTCACCCGTCGCTGACATTAGAGATATTAGGATTCTCATATCTATAGCGGCGTTCTATGATTATGAGATATGGCAAATGGATGTCAAAAATTCCTTCTTAAATGGTTATCTTGAGGAAGACATTTATATGGTACAACCTGAAGGTTTTGTTGATCCTAATCATCCCAGAAAAGTATGCAACTTCAAAGATCCATTTATGGTCTTAAGCAAGCATCAAGAAGATGGAATAAAAGACTTGATGAAGAAATCAAAAGTTTTGGTTTTGATCAAAATCTTGGTAAGCCATGTGTATATCAAAAGGCTAGTGGGAGTAATGTTACATTCCTCATCCTGTATGTTGATGACATAATCATCATGGGAAATCACATTCTAAGTTTACAAAGTGTAAAGGATTATCTTGGAAAATGTTTTGCTTTGAAAGATTTAGGGGAAGCAACATTTATTTTTGGAATCAAAATCTATAGAGATAGGTCAAAGGGATAGATTGGACTTGGTCAAAATGGTCAGAGTTACACAGGTTTCATTTATAATGTATTAGAAAACATTGTCAAAACGTTTGTCAAATAGTACTCAAGTTATTGGCCTTCAAAATTATATATATCCGCGCAGACTCGAATGCACCCAATTCTCCACTAGCAAAATAGTAACCTGAAAAATACATGTCCTAAAACCTCACAATAATGTTGTGAATTCAAGTTTAAAGTAAAAAGCCCAATATTGAAATAATTTAAGAAATAATTCAAAGAAAAGTAGCAGTACAACATTTAATAGATTTTATTTCCAAATCCATCCGAAATCCAAGTAGTGATTCAGATAAATCAAGAAGTAATTTAAAAGTGGACCACAAAATCGAAGTAAGGTGGACAAATCAAATTCCCGAAGTCCAAAACAAGTAAAAGTTAGACAAAAGAAACAACATTCATCAAGTCAAAGTATATGAATTATTGCCCAAAAGTCTCAGGACAACCGAAGCCTAACAGATTTGTCCCCAAAATGTATAGGATGCTTTGCCAACAAACCTAAAAGTAATACCCGAATGTTTAAAGCACCCGATCAAACTAGAGACCCAAGTAAGGATGAATTGTCAGTCCCATATAGATCAACCCATAACATTCGCGCTCACTATAATACAATTAATGTTTCATGAAACAAAGTAGGAGACTTTAAGTGTTCAATATAAGTGACTACTTATGCAATTAATATTCAGGTCAGTAATCTGATAGCATACACATTGATAAGACTTGTGTCTGATTAAAACAATCATGTCTAAAATTCACGGTTTCACATATAGGTATTCACGATCTCAAATCATGTAGTAAACAAATCAAGCTTTAGTAAAAATAATCATGTAACGCTTACGTAGTAGAAATCAATAAGTTCACTTTGTAAAACGAGCATGTATTCCCCTCGCGGGTTTATAAAACATTGAAAAGATTAAAATGCGAGACTATGAACTCACAAAGTATTGAAAGGATAATTATTCTTATAAAATATACAAGTTAGAAAAATAGCAATGTATTCCCCTCGCGGTTTTATAAAACAATTAAAAAGATGAAATGCAGACTATGAACTCACTGAGTGAATGAAATCAACAAGACTTCAAAATAAAAATGCGTCACGAAGGAATCCGAAGGCAACCTAATCCAATATAGGTCGTATAAGTACTAAACACTTTGATTATTTATAGGCCGTATAGCTCATCATACTATCGTTCGGGCTATCATAATTAAGAGGTCGTGTAGTGAACGTATGAGGAGCTAGGACACTTTAAATCGTAAATCCAACAACTCGTCGATACGCCACCTCCCGGAATAGCCTGCAATTATGAAACTCCCTAGTAATATAGTACTTTGATTAATACCACATATAGGTCTATATAGTTCAATCACCATCTAATTGTGTTTGTGAAATAATGATTAAATCCCATTTGACAAATAAATGCCATGTATTAAAGCTCGTATAATCGTTAAATAGTTCAATCGCCTTTGTAAAATAACATTTATAAAGTTTAAAACAAGTATAAATATTATTTAAGTGATTCCAAAATGTTTCGCAAAAATTTAAAAAAAAAACGAACCAACACTATTCATCTCAGGAAATAGTGTCTAGTTTACAAAATATACATCCGAAAATTATGAAAATTGGCAGGTTTATGTAAAATGTCGTTCCGAACAACTTTGTAGTTTTACATTTCGACTCAATCGGACCCGAAGGCCCTCGAAAATGAGCTTCAGCAGCTGCTGAAGCGTGCACAGTTTTTCAGCTTATATATATAATGTTCGATAACTTTGAAACGTCGTATCTTACTCGTTTTAACTCCGTTTTTAGTGATTCTTTCGAGTACGTCTTCGTAATTAAAAGTTTTACAATTTGTATTTTTCCAAAAATAGTATCTGTTGTGAAAAGTAAATTAATTATAAAATTAGTTTTTATAAAGTTTAAATAACGTAATAACTCGTAACTATGTATCTTCTTCGTTATAAATCCGTTTTTCGAGTTTCTTACCTTTTTGGAATCGTCATGGTGAAATTTTATAAAAACATAAAATAATATGTTATTTACACGAATTTTGGACAGAAACTTGGTGTGACTTTGATAACTCCATTTTCATGTTAAAATCCTAAATGGTGATTTAGTTATATAGAACATGTAAACACATAAAAATGAATAAAGTAAAGACATGAAAGGTTTTTAGATAACCTTAATGAGATGTAGTGTGATGAACCAAAGTATCTAAACCCTTGTTTAGATATAAAACCAAAGCTTGAAATTATGAAAACCCCTAGATTAGGTTTAAACCATTACATCTAACTTTCTTTGCTATCAATACTTGCAAATGGTTAACCAAGGCTTGCAAACACCTTAGTATATCTTAGAAATGATGTGTGATGGCTTGAATATGTTGAAGAAAAATTTGTATGGATTATGTAAAGGGGGTTTGTTTGCCCTGTAAGATGCACTAGACCTGATGAAAGTCACTGGACTGCTGTGAAAAATATTCTTAAGTATTTAAGAAATACTAAAGATATGTTCTTGGTTTATGGTGAAAATCCGAAAGCTGAAAATGTTAGATTCAGAATCTAATAAGTGGATTGATGCTATGAATGCGGAAATACAATCCATGATGGACAATATGGTATGGGTCCTGGTCGATCTTCCTCCTGGTTGTAAGACCGTTGGGAGCAGGTGGCTTTTTAAGAAAAAGACTGACATGGATGGTATTGTACACGTCTATAAAGCTCGTCTTGTAGCAAAGGGTTACACTCAACTCTACGGGGTTGATTATGAAGAAACGTTCTCACCTGTCGCTGACATTAGAGCTATTAGAATTCTCATATCTATAGCAGCATACTATGATTATGAGATATGGCAAATGGATGTTAAAACAGCCTTCTTAAATGGTTACCTTGATGAAGACATCTATATGGTGCAACCTGAAGGTTTTGTTGATCCTAATCATCCCAGAAAAGTATGCAAGCTTCAAAGATCCATTTATGGACTTAAGCAAGCATCAAGAAGCTGGAATAAAAGATTTGATGAGGAAATCAAAAGGTTTGGATTTGCTCAAAATCTTGATGAGCCATGTGTATATCAAAAGGCTAGTGGGAGTAATGTTACATTCCTCATCTTGTATGTTGATGACATAATCATCATGGGAAATCACATTCCAAGTTTACAAAGTGTAAAGGATTATCTTGGAAAGTGTTTCGCCATGAAGGATTTGGGGGAAGCAGCATTTATTCTTGGAATCAAAATCTATAGAGATAGATCGAAGCGATTAATTGGACTTTGTCAAAATGCTTACATGGATAAGATCTTGAAGAGATATAAAATGGATAATTCCAAACGTGGTCATATCCCCATGCAAGAAAGACTTGACTTGAACAAATCACAAGGTGCTCAAACGCCTAAAGAGGTGAATCGTATGAAAAATGTACCTTATGCTTCGGCTGTAGGATCCATCATGTATGCGGTTAGATGCACTAGACCTGATGTTGCGTTCGCGCAAAATATGACAAGCCGATTTCAACAGAATCCAGGTGAACCTCACTGGACTGCTGTGAAAAACATTCTTAAGTATTTAAGAAATACTAAAGATATGTTCTTGGTTTATGGTGGAAATCTTAGCACAGAACTTAGAGTTGAATGTTATTGCGATGCTGGATTCGAGACTGATAGAGATGACACTAAGTCTCAGACAGGATATGTTTTCGTTTTGAATGGAGGCGCAGTGGATTGGAAGAGCTCCAAGCAAAGTACCACTGCAATGTCTGCTGCAGAATCTGAATACATAGCTGCGTCAGAAGCTGCCATGGAAGCTGTTTGGATTAGGAAATTTATCTCAAGGCTTGGTATTGTACCAACGATAAATGAACCTTTGAATATGTATTGCGACAAGCATGGTAATCTACCCCGTATTTAATAAAACAAGTGAAATAGAAAAAGGGGTAGAAAGCTCACTTGAGTGAATGGTAATCAACAAGTATTCAAAATAGAAATGCGGTCACGAAGGAATCGAACGGCAACCTAATCAATATTAGGTCGTATAAGTACTAACAACACTTTGATTATTTATCAAGCATGTCGTTATAGACTCATCATACTATCGTTCGGGCTTCAATAATTTAGAGGTCGTGTAGTGAACGTATGAGGGCTTAGGGGCACCTTTAAATCTAAATACAAAACTCGCTTGATACGCCACCCGAAGATGGCCTATTATGAAATCCCTAGTAATATAGTACTTTGATAACTAATACAAGTATGATTATAAAGCTACATCACCGTATACTCGTGTTTGCGAACTAATATTTATACTTGCATTTGCTAATATAATTCGTGTATTTGGAATGTTAATCGAATATATAATTCAAATAGTCTTTGTAATTATTATTTCCTAAGTTTAAGGACATGATAAATATATATAAATAATTTAAATGTTTGCACAAGATTTATTTATAAAAAACGAAACATCACTATTCATCAGAAATAGTGCACAACGTTAGAAAATAATGCGTAAACTTTTCTCCGTTTTTTAAGCCGTTTCTTACGTTTATTTATGCCCCATTTTCGTATTACTTAAGTCTACGTTATCAAAATATAAATTTTTAAATTTTAGTTTTTTGTATGAATAGTGATTTTTCTGTTCAAACCAGATTATACTTATTTTTATAGTTTTGTTTATCGATGTTAGTAAAGTCGTATTTATTCGTTATAGTCCGTTTTAACGATTCTTTTCGAGTTCGATCTCGTAATTAAAAAGTTATATCATATTTTGATGTTTTAAAAATAATCACTTTCTGTAATGAATAGTAATTTTAAAAATAGTTTTATAACTATATTTTCGTCGTAAACTCGTAACTACGTATCTTTTTCGTTATAAATCGGTTTTTTTTCGATGTTTCTTATCATTTTAGGGATCGTCATGAGGCGTATTATTTTTATGTAATGTCCAAACCTACTGTTTGAAGTCAAAATAAATCAATTTTATTATAAGTGTGTTATTTATAAAGAGTTTGTTTTATTAACTTTATAAACCAAATTATCACAAAATCATGTTTAACATAAACAAAATGTCATATATTTTTATTAATCCAATTTCCATGATAAATATAAAATATGACATACAGAAAAGTGTGTAAACTTAATAAACTTACAGTGATAATGTCGTTTTACATATTAAAAATCTAGTGGAGATTATAGTTATATAAAAACATGTAAACATATAAAATGATGAAGTAAAGAATGAAGGTTTTTAGATAAACCTTATTATGATGTAAGATGATGAACCAAAAGTATCTAATCAACCTTGTTTAGATATAAAACCCCTAGCTTTCCATTTTAAAACCCTAGTTTCACTTTTTTGGATTATACTTGAAAAAAGGTTAGCCAATGCTTGGGATCACCTTAGAATATCTTATAATAGATGTGTATAGAAGTGTATGGGTTGTAGAAAAAATGCTATGGATTTGGTTTGGTGCTTGCTTCTTGCCGTAGCAATATAGAGGACAAAAGGGAAGTTTGTTTTGGTTTTCTAGTTAAGTGTAAAGCATATGTGTTATTTCTCTTATGTATACATGTATATAAGGTGTAAACTAGTCAAAGGAACATGTTTAGGTCTTAGGAATGGGTCTTGGTTTGGTTCAAGTCAAAGAGACATGAAATGATAGGTCAAGGTGTTAGAATTAATGGGTATGGTGCAAACTTTGACAAATGAAACGGGTTTCATATTTTTCTTGTATAAATGCTTATATTTTCGGCAAAGAGTGGTATAAGTGATGATGTTTCGTAATTTTTTTATGTATTTGGGCAGAAATGTGGGTATTTATTGAAGTGCAGAAAAGTTTGGTGGTTTGGGTATTTGCCTAAACGCATTTTATTGCGAAACGTATTTAATTTACGTAACCAACAAAAATAAAATATAAAAGTTAATTATTACTTTTGAAAAAATAATATAATGATTGCTTGACGAAAACTTTAATTCGTTTGGTGTCCGTTTACATTAATTGATAATTTATAGCTTACGCGATTTAACTTAATTATTATAATTAAAAGTAAATGCATACGAAAAAAAAATATTAGTAAAATATGTGACGTTGTAAATGACCTGAAAATACGGGATGTTACAGTCTCCTCCGATTAGAAGAGCCTTGTCCTCAAGGCTCAAGTTGCGGCACTTGAGGAAAGTACGGGTTCGGAGAAAAAGATGCGGATATTTCTTCCGGAATAATGTTGATGAAGAGGTGTAGATAATTATTATTATTAATTTTTTTTTTTATATGAACAGTGCCCCACAGGTGAGTGACACAACGTAAATGAAACAGGTAACCCCAACGTGTTACTTTCCTCTTTTATACAAAATTTTCTTTCTTCATGTTCTCCTATTTTACAACACTTAATCTTTATTACATTTTCTTTTCTTATCCATCTCAAAAATGTTGCACATATCACGATCTTGGCGTTGGCGACCGGATAGCATCGGCGTTTATCTTGCTACTTCCATACGAAGAAGGATCTCAGATTTGGCCTTTATTCTAGCAATTTCTCGTTGCGGTTTATCTTGCTATTGGCGTGGATCTCCCCCATGCTTGAAGGACTAGATATTATGGTTAGGTGGAGGGTGAAATAAACTTGCTATTTCCAATATGTTCCTTATGTAATCTTATTTCTAAGATAATAAAACGGATGTTGTGCGACAATTTTTTGTTATTTTCATTAGGTCTTTTGAATATTTCGTTTTACCCTGTAATTAGTGGTAACTCGTTTGCATTTCCTTTTTAAATGGCTTTAACTTGAGCGTTCAAAATTAGTGACGTTTTTTTTTTTTTTTTTTTGAATTTATATAGTAAGGTGACGAAGTTTTCACAATACATTACTTTGATAGATAATTCGAAATCATTCGGTACAACAGAAATTTAAGCAAAAGTACAAAAGAAATTTAGACGAAAGTTCAAAAGAAATTTAAGCGGAAGAATCCTAGGGATAAAGTCTAAGCATTGATATCATAAATTAATCAGGATAGTCGATATTTATATAATTGATCGATAGAAATAGATACTGATATGTCAAAAGATAGACGTAAGAGATCGAATTTAAACCAAGTATTATATATATAAGATTATATATAATGCAATAATGACAATCACAAAAGTAAGTAAGGATCAGGGAGTTGCGCGCGCGGATATCGGATAAGCGATGAAGGATTCTGTATTTAAAAATGAAGGAAAAGAAAATCTTTAAACTTTGTGGTTATAGACTAGGTTTTGAAAATGACCCAGTTCCCTATAACCTTGGCTCTGGTACCATCTGTAACACCCCCAAAATCGGGTCGCAGCGGAATGGTAACATTGGGGTGCTACGTCAAAGTACAAAAATCAAGATATAGAAAACGACCTTAAATGGACGTTAAAAATAAGATTCATTCAATGTCATTACAAAAGATCAGAGTTTTCACGTTAGGTCCCATAGTTTTGATAAAAAGACATTAAGATTTTATAAGACAAAAGTTTCATTGAATTTAAGAAATCAGAATCCCTCTAATAGATATCCGTCACGGCTCCCATCCAAGCTTATGCCTCAGCACCTGAGATTAAAACATGCTAAAACGTCACAATAAAAAAAAATATTTTTTTTTGTTTGGGGGGTTGAGTGAATTCATAGGTTTATCAGGAAATAGCGTGGACCACAAGATCGAAGTAATAGTAGACTATGAAACACATTCAATAGTCCAAAAACAGGTATTATTGCCCTAAGCTCATGACACCGAACCTTAACGTAATAAACTGTAATCAAACCAGTACTTGAGGTTTGTGCCCCAACACGGATACAGATGTTACAAAAACATCCTACGAATTTTCTCAATACAGATGCTGCCAAACATCCTACGAATTTTCTCTGAATGTTAAATGCGTCAATGGTCAACTAGAAACCACAGCCTAGACGGGGATGGTCAGTCCCGATAGATCTATCCATAACACTAGCGTATACCCAGCAGGTAATTAACAGTTCATGATAAAAGGGGACTTAGCGGCAGAAGGGTACTTAGGCAATAATGTAATCAGGAAATAGCATACAGTTTTGAAAACACTTGTGTCCAAAGAAATCAAGCATGTAATCTCCCCCGAATTTAATAAAACAAGTAGTAGAAAAAGGGGCTACGAACTCACCTTGAGTGAATGGTAATCAACAAGTATTCAAAATAGAAAATGCGTCACGAAGGAATCCGAAGGCAACCTAATCCAATATAGGTCGTATAAGTACTAAACACTTTGATTATTTATAGGTCGTATAGCTCATCATACTATCGTTCGGGCTATCATAATTAAGAGGTCGTGTAGTGAACGTATGAGGAGCTAGGACACTTTAAATCGTAAATCCAACAACTCGTCGATACGCCACCCCGAAGAGGCCTCATTATGAAACTCCCTAGTAATATAGTACTTTGATAACTAATACAACGTATGATTCTATATAGCTACATCACCGTCTACTCGTGTTTGCGAAATAATATTTAAATTGCATTTGCTAAATATTATTCGTGTATTTGAACTCGTATAATCGAATATATAATTCAATTGTCTTTGTAAAATAATATTTATAAAGTTTAAGACATGTATAAATATTATATAAATGATTCTAAAATGTTTCGCAAAAATTTATTTTAAAAACGAACCAACAATATTATCTCAGGAAATAGTGCACAGTTAGAAAATAAATGCGTTGTAACTTTCTCGTTTTAAGCTCCGTTTCTTAGTTTCTTATGCCCACATTTTCGTATTAAGTCGAGTTATCAAAATATAACATTTTTAACATTTTAGTTTTTCTGATGAATAGTGATTTTTTATGTTCCATAACGTTATCACTTATTTTATAGTTTTTGTTATCGTAAACTCGTAAACGTCGTATTTTATTCGTTATAGCTCCGTTTTTAACGATTCTTTCGAGTACGATCTCGTAATTAAAAGTTATATCATATTTTTGATGTTTTAAAAATATCACTTTCTGTAATGAATAGTAAATTTTATAAAAATAGTTTTATAAAAGTATTTCTCGTCGTAAACTCGTAACTAACGTATCTTTTTCGTTTTATAAAATCGGTTTTTTCGAGTTTACTTATATATTGGAATCGTCTATGAGCGTCTTATTTTTTGTTATGTCAAACCTACTGTATGAAGTCGAATCAATCACCCTTGTATTATCCAGAGTGTTTCATTTATAAAAGAGTTTGTTTTTATTAATTTATTCAACCCAAATTTATACAAATAATGTTTATACATAAACAACATGTCAATATATTTATTAATACATTTTTCCAGGATATATATAACAATTATGGAATATGATAAGTGTGTTATATTCATTTAAACTATAAGTGATATTCGTTTTACATATTAAAATCCTAAGTGGTGATATAGTTATATAAAACATGTAAACATATAAAAATGATGAAAGTAAAGACATGAAGGTTTTTAGATAACCTTATTATGATGTAAGATGATGAACCAAAGTATCTAAACCCTTGTTTAGATATAAAACCCTAGCTTTCCATTTTAAAACCCTAGTTTCACTTTTCTTGATTAATACTTGAAAAAGGTTAGCCAATGCTTGGGATCACCTTAGAATATCTTATAATAGATGTGTATAGAAGTGTATGGGTTGTAGAAAAAATGCTATGGATTTGGTTTGGTGCTTGCTTCTTGCCGTAGCAATATAGAGGACAAAAGGGAAGTTTGTTTTGGTTTTCTAGTTAAGTGTAAAGCATATGTGTTATTTCTCTTATGTATACATGTATATAAGGTGTAAACTAGTCAAAGGAACATGTTTAGGTCTTAGGAATGGGTCTTTGGTCTTGGTCCAAGTCAAAGAGACATGAAATGACTAGGTAAGGTGTAGAATTAATGGAGTATGGTGCACTTTGACCAAATGAAAGGGTTTCATTATTTTTCTTGTATAAATGGCTATATTTTCGGCAAAGGAGTGATATAAGTGATGATGTTTAGTAATTTTTTATGTATTGGGTATAAATGTGGGTATTTGTTGAAGTGCAGAAAAGTTTTGGTGGTTCCGGGTATGCCTAAACGTATTTTATTGCGAAACGTATTTAATTTACGTAACCAACAAAAATAAAATATAAAAGTTAATTATTACTTTTGAAAAAATAATATAATGATTGCTTGACGAAAACTTTAATTCGTTTGGTGTCCGTTTACATTAATTGATAATTTATAGCTTACGCGATTTAACTTAATTATTATAATTAAAAGTAAATGCATACGAAAAACAAAAAAATTATTAGTAAAATATATGACGTTGTAAATGACCTGAAAATACGGAATGTTACAAAAAGGCTAGTGGGAGTAATGTTACATTCCTCATCTTGTATGTTGATGACATAATCATCATGGGTAATCACATTCCAAGTTTACAAAGTGTAAAGGGTTATCTTGGAAAGTGTTTTGCTATGAAGGATTTGGGGGAAGCTAGCATTTATATTTGGAATCAAAATCTTTAGAGATAGATCGAAAGCAATTAAATTAGACTTGTCAAATGCTTACATGGAGAAGATCTTAAAGAGTTACAAAATGGATTAATTCCAAAACGTGGTATATCCCAATGCATGAAGACTTGACTTGAACAAATCACATGGTGCTTAAATGCCTAAAGAGGGTTTAAATAGCATTGAAGGAATGTACCTTATGTCTATGGATGATCGGATCCCTCATGTATCGCGGATAGATGCACCTGACTGATGTTGCTTCCTCGCACAAACAAATGAAAAGCCCAATTTCAACATCGAATACGGGTGAACCTCACTGGACTGGCTGTCGATGAAAAACATTTTAAGTATTTAGAAATACTAAAGATTATTGTTCTTGGTTTTTTGGTGGAAATTACTAGGCACAGAACTTGGAGTTGAATGCTTTCTGGTGAACTTCACTGGACTGCTGTGAAAAACATTCTTAAGTATTTAAGAAACACTAAAGATATGTTCTTGGTTTATGGTGAAAATCCTAGCACAAAACTTAGAGTTGATTGCTAATGAAATGCTGGATTTGAGATTGATATAAATGATATGAAATCTCTGACAGTATACATTTCGTTTTGAACGGAAGTGCGGTAGACTAGAAAGCTCCAAGTAAAATACTACTGATGGAAGTTGTTTGGATTAGGAAGTTTATTTCAGGGCTTGGTATAGTACCAACAATAAACGAACCTATTAGGATGTTTTGCGACAATTCAGCCGCACTTCTTATCGCCAACGAACCGGGGGGTTCAGATGGGCGCCAGACACTACCATAGAAGTAACCTTCTTAAAGTTCACATAGATAACAATCTAGCATATCCTTTTACGAAGGCTTTACTGCAAAGAAAGCTTACTCAACATGCTAAGAGCATGAGACTTCGTTTAGCTAGTAGTTTCATGTAGATCTGTGTTTTAGTATTTGGATAAGGGATATTAAAACAATTTTATTTTATGATAATGATACGTTGGTATTTTGTTATTTTATATTATAAATTGTGTCCTATTTTTGCATGTTTAAATCCATGAATGATAAATGTATTATTCTAAAATTAATCCGTTGTCGATTAACAATATGGGAATATTGTTAAACTAAGACAATTCTGAGTGATTGGTGATATTATAGATATGTGATATTACAGATATTAAGGATGAGTCCACCAAACTCACATGATATTCATAAGATGAATATTGGATTTCCCCGCCACAAGAATATCACTTTATGGATCGACGTCATCAAGTGAATCTTGTACGTGATTTTATTTACATAAATCCTTAGATGCAAGTAGGTTTAGCATATGTGGATATTCCTTCTTGATATTAGTTTAAGTTGTCCTGAATAAGGTAACTAATAAGGGCTTTGTCAGAATGGTTTATGCCACATGATGACTGGACACTTGTAGTCAATATAGAATTTGTTCCTTCAAATTGTTGAAGAAGATACCACTGGGCCCCTCATAGAAATAATCAGATGTGTGTATGGCCGTACCTGAAAACTCATGAAGATATGTCTCATTGATTTTCAGTAATCTTGATTACTTCATATATGAGAAACAGAATCGTTAAATATGGAATGACATTGATCCATATCCAATTTAACAATGGTATCGGAAACAAAGGGATTGTAAATTCATAAATCATTTGTTCATGCCCTATGAAACCACACTCGGATGTTTCTGGGAGCATTGGCGTGTTGCTAGACGCTTACCAATGTTATTATACGTTTATATATGTCCAAGTGGGAGCTGTTGGAATATGTCCATTATATAAAAGTATATGTCCAGAAATTATACGAGCCTAAGGGGGCGCACATGTTATACGTAAACAATGTTTAAATAGTGCGTTTTGCAAACAATCGTTAAATGTTAACAAATATTAAATATTAGTCATTAAAAGAGTTAAGGGACTAAATATACAAAACCGAAGATTGAAAGGGTGCGGTTTGACTTCCCTTCTTCTTAGTCGGCTGGAATTATAATCCTAATGGGATTAGGAAAGTCTTGGGATTATATATACATGTTTTGGGCCTTCATTCAATATACGACTTGAAAAAACCAAAACACAAAATCGTCCTTGTGATTTTCCTGCTCGACTGAACCAAAAAACCAAGGGTTTTTGGTTTTCTTCTCCTTCCTTGTTCGATTGCTAATTAAACCCCAAAGGGTTTTCGTTGGCTTGTTGGTTCGACCTTAAGAACAAAGGGTCATTCGGTTTACTTGAATTGTCAAGATTTGGAGATCGTTTGCTAATACACTACTAGTACTAGCATACTTCATTGTTTGCTAAGAACGTATTGTGTGTGGAAGCTTAGAGGAATCATACTTTGATTCTTGGTGGTTTCGCGTGTGACGTTATACACACGCGTATATAGAAGACGGTGTTTAAGGTTACCTTTAAACGGTGTATCGTTTCGTGCTAAAAGGTAACTTCTTCTATTCTTGTTAATTAATATATTCTACATGTTATCTTTATTCCGCTGCGTACTCGTGTTAATTAATATGGTTAATTAGATTGTAAAACCCAACAGATTGGTGGAACTTTTTGTCGCGTTTCTTCCTCGACAGGACCATGCATGGTCGAGCCAGCTATAGAAGTATACGGGGAAATAGTGCCAAGTCACCATTGTCCAAGCTAGGACCAAAGTTGTACAAATTGTAATCGTTTGAAAAGTCTGTTAAAGTTAATTAATTTACTTTCCCGCTCATAACATATATTAAAAGGCAGTATTTGCCTTAGTAAATGTGCCTTACACATTTTGCGAAGCCAACTTAATATTAAAAAAAATATAGCGGTGTTAGAGTACTTAATGATCGTTTTGTTACATGGTCGTTCCGGTAATAACCGTTATTTTTTTTTTTTTTTTTTAACTTTAATATTTAAAATAAAAAATAGGACTAGCTTTGCAATTGACCAATAACTCGGGGACTATTTTCGTAAATATTTTCATCGACAATTTACGAAAATGGCCCTTGGGGTTATCGGTTCGTTTTAGAGTTAGTCTCTCGTGTCGCTCGGCAGGTGCATGGGTTCAAACCTACGTTTTGTAAAATTGTGAGATTTATGTTCTGGTTATCACAGAGAGAAATAGTGATACTACTATTTCTTAAAATCTTTTATCGATAGAATTTTACCAATTTTAATGTTTTCATCTCCACATTCAAATAAGCATATCTTTATTCCAAGTCTTAATTTTCTAACAAAGACCCTATTGTTTGCACATAATTTTTCTAGTATCACGTTAACCAACAACTCATAAATTTCGCTCTTCTCTCACATTTGTTACACACACCACCCACTTTATTTTATCATGTTACATAAATAAGCTTGAAAATAGTATAGTGAAGTAACATCACTTATATAATAAGAGAAATATAAAATGGTCAATCAAATTTTTAAAGAGTTCTCACTGAAATAATGGGAGAGCTTGATTTTGCCAGGTTGAAGAAATTGAGCATTTTCATTGGCTAATTGAACGTCAAAATTGATCAAATTTTGATAAATTTGATAGCGAAAAAGAACATAAAAATTTACGTGTTAAATTTACAAAAAAAATATAATTAATAAAACTCTAGTTGTTAAATTTTGAATAAGTTTATGAAACTTGGGAAAGCAATTTTGCCGAGTTGCCTTTGGAGTCATATGTTGTGAAATGGTTTCATCGCCCAAACAGCTCATCAAACGCGGCGACAGGTTAAAATAAATGGTCAAGGTGAAAAAGTTCGAACCGTCTATTATTATGAAAAAGTTCGAACCGTCTATTTCTTGTTATCATGCAATTGTAGTTTGTCGACATAGAAGAGACAATCTTATCACTATTGTGAACGAGATTTACACTTCTTTAACTTTTAGAAGTCAATATGATTATGATATTCAGCATCTTCCTCGTGTTGATTATTGGACAAATCTTAGTTGAAAAATTAAAGCTGATTACTCAAAACTTTCTATTGTGAACAAGATTTACACTACTTTAACTTTTAGAAGTCAATATGATTATGATGTTCAACATCTTCCTCGTGTTGATTATTGGACAAATCTTAGTTGGAAAATTAAAGCTTATTACTCAAAATTTTCTATTATTAATTCTAGCTCCTTGCTAGTGTTTTCTAATAAAAGTTGCCGTTCAAAAAAAAAGAAGAGGTGAAAAGAGAATGCACGACGAGATGGATCAACATTATCACGAAGAATGAGAGAAGTGTGGAATAAGCCGCCAAACAAGAGGATTTGTTAAACATCCTAAGCTATAGAGACGTTGCATGTAAAAAATCTTGCTATCAAAACACAAATGTCAGTTAAAAATTTATTGTTTTATGTGTTGTGCTATAAAAAAAATCAAATTTATTTTCGGCAAAAAGAAATTACATCTTTTGCACATCAAATTTCAGTTAAAAATCAAACCCTGTTATGCAAGTAAAAAATCTTGCTATCAAAACACAAGGTCACCATTACATCTTTTGCTCATCAAATTTCAAGTAAAACTAAAATTACACAAATTTATAATGTGCTATATATGATTCCTCAATAACTTTAATAAGCCTCGGAGTTCTTGACAGCAAATGGAGTCCTTGAGCCATCTGTTACAGTATTTGAAGCATCAGAAGTTCCAAGAGAACTTTTGGCTTTGGGATGTTCTTGAGATGGTTTAGAAGCGGCTTTCTGTGGATTTGGTTTCATAAACGTATGAGCTGCACCTGTTTTTGGTGGTGGATTTTTTCCGGATTTTACACCATTTGAGATCATTGGATTACTATGTGTGGCTCCAGTTTTCGGCATGCCGGTTGGCAACTTAGATTGAGGCCGTATGTTTCCTCCATTTGGGGTTCGAGCACCCGATTTTCCCTGCATAAAAAATATCACACCATTTAAAACCAAGCATGAGAATATGAGATACTCATCTCACAAATCTTGCAAATGAGAGAAGATAGAAATGACATTTTTAAGCTCCTAAACACTTCAGGATGTTTAGCAATGCATTAATAAGAGGATAATACAGGCTATAAAAAGTGGTGTTTGGATGTGTTCTAATGACGATGTAATTAGTTAATTGAGTGTTTTAAAACTCTGATTGATTATTTACTGATAACATATAAAAGTCAAATAGGGATTTATTGTGTCAGAAGACATACATAGGTGATGTTATTTTGCATTTTAAAAATCAGATACGCAAAATTTGTGATATAAAAAACTTAGTCATGTAATATAAAGTCTGAAAAATATTTTCAAAACGTAAAGTAAACACCCTTTAATTAGAAAAGGTATGTTATTTATGTTGAGCAATTCTTAAAAGTGAACTAGAAAACAAGCAAAAAAGATGATTAGAACTAACCCCATCAAAGAACCCAATCTTGGGTGACGGCATTCTTAGTCCTGTTGGTTGAACACTGGGAGGTCGAGCAAGTGAACCACTTTGTGATATTGGTTGATTCCCATTTTGATTTGAGATTCGGCCAGTGGGAGGGATACTCGAAGCTGACTGGCCAGATGCATCACCATCTAAACATCTATATGAAACACCAGTATCTATACTACCCCGTGATTCAGACCTTAGGTTATTATTCGTGGTTGATGATGATGATTCTGAAGACCATTCACTTATAGAACTGGCAGGTGATATGCTTGATGAAACGGCAGATAATACTGAGTGAGATGAAAGACGGGAATTAGCTGGTGGTTGTGGTTTATTCTTCATGATAACCCGTGAAGGCGTTTTTGGGACAGAGGTGGTTGTAAGCTTACTAGGTTTGGAATCAATTTTTTTTCTTGAAAGAGTGGTTGAGGATTTTACATCAGTTCCTGATGAACAACTGCTAGAATTGCTATGTGATGACGATGGTCTTGTTAGTTCAGTTTTGAGTGCAGTTGAAGAACCCATGGGAGATGCCTTTGAACTTAACAAAGGCTTTGGAACACCCCTGCGTGGAACAATCAGCTTTGATCCTTGTGTTGTTGTCTTCGCTGCTTGAGTCCCTTTCTGAATAACTGTCACATTCGACATGAAAGTAAATACAAATCAAATTTACAAGGTACCATTTTTTTTCTGGTAAATACAAATCAAATTTACATGGTTAGGATAGACAAATTTGAGCTGGCAAATTAGGCGGGTTGTCATGAGGCCATTTTAATATGGCTGAATATGGGTCGGGTCTGGTTGCCCCGCAAACACTTTTTGCCTATTCTTTAAAGGAATTGTAGATCATTAATGTATTAACTATGATTACAAAAACAGCATTATTATAAAAAACAATTTAAATATTTGAATAACACAAATTAGAAGTTTCGTATGCATCAAAAGGGATCCCGGGTAATTTCCAACCTGTTTGACCCGTCCCCCCAAATAGCTAAAATTGTTCCTAATTATTTAATTTTAATCCCAAATCCGCCCATTCATAAGTAAATTGATCAAAATCATAAGGTCAAAAGAAATGATGAGTTATATATTTACCGTGAGGCTGCCTTGCAAAATCTTGATCCTTTTTTGCATGATTGGCACTCAAAGAAGCTCTTTTTGTTAATGTTGATGTGGAGCTCGAGTTTACTCGGCTGACTATCTTGGGTTGTGGAATTGATGAAGTAATATGCTTCATTCTTGCAGCAGGCTTTATTCGAACATATCCAAATTAGTACATAATTAGACATTACTACGATTAAAAACAATGACAATAAATTCAACCATAGTATCATACCCGCTTTCCAGAATCAATATCCACTTTCTTTAATGCTGTAGAGAGAAAAGGTCCGTCGTAAGCTAACTTTGAAATACATATATCACGATATTAAGTAGTTGGCAAATTCTAAATTCATCTACAGAAGGTATACTCACAGCTGGTAACTTTTGCTGGGGAATCTTTCTTTGCTGACGACACCTTAATACTCGAATTGTTTAGGTTAGATGATGACCTGTTAGATTTCTGGATAGAAGCTCTGATGTCTTCGAATAACTCAGCCTCAAGACATTCAAGTGACAGATTGTCACTTTCTAATGTTGAGATTGAATCCATCGATCTGTACACTTCTTCTTCAATTCCAGGTAGCTGATGTTTTGCATTCTTCACACCTCCTTCCATCATAGTTGACAACTCATCAGCATCGAGAACACCTGTCCAGAAAGGCAGTGATTTGAAAGAACGACTGTATTGCAAAAACTGAAGAGGGAGAGGGAGGGGCGTGTTTGGATGTGCGTTTCCAAAATGATCAAGTGATATCAAGTAACTAGAACAAGATAACCTCAGTTGTGATCTGATGGACTGAAAACATATTTGGATGTGCTTATGCGGTTTAAAGTTTAATAAACATATAAGAATTAACCAGATAAACTGATTTTGAAAACGTATTTGGGATTTAGGGACATAAAATGAGAGTAGACGTCTCAAATGATTCAAAAAAGGTAGTTTTAAATTTTAGATTTAGATAATCAGTTATTGCAGCAGGTACGACACTGATTACCAGAACGTAGTTTGACCACCATACTGATTATATCCAAATACTAAGAACTGAATGCTGCAACGGGAAATCTATACACAAATTTAAACATCCTCTATAATGAAAGAAGTAATATCATAAAATTGCAATACCCATAAAGTTGTAATTATAGCATACCGTCACTCGTGAAGAAGGCACTATCCCAGGCTAAACTTTTGCGTAAGTTGAACTTCACATTCTTTCCAGACTTTTCTGGTTCTGGTGTTACATGCAGTTTAGGCGTTTCTTCCGCCCCTTCACTTTCTGGTCTATGAGCATCAATCTCAACCGCTCCTATCAGCTCAGGCATTGTCTTGTTCCCATGTCCTGGACATGATATAACTTATTAAAGGACTGAAGGAATACAAAGAGAGCAAAAATCAAGATTTATCAACATACATACTTCTATAACAATCCCTTGTTACATTTGCATGCAGATCTAAGTTTTCCAATAGAATCGCTATAGTGCCAATATTATCCAAAACTACTCATATATTATTAATAGTTACAGCTTACAAATATAGTGTCAATTTCAGAAATGAAGTAACAGTTATAAGCTCCACGCCTCCACCAATCTGGAATCTTATACAAGCCATAAAAAACAAAACTCAAACTTGTGCAGCTAGAAAGAAATATACAAGAAATAACCTGAAGATTGCTGGTCGGAAACCGTTGAAGGAAAAGAAGAAGTAGTGATCAGGACGTCATGGCTTTGAGATAAAACATCGTTGTCGGCGGCTTCTAATTGGTGCATTTCAAGATCTTTCCCATCATTATCTTCCGTTTTAAGCACTATGGGCATTTTTTCAGTATCTTCACCTGTTAATTTATAGAAGTCAACCAGTTGAATCCCTTACTAATATTACAAGCTAAGTAGACAAGAAAAGAAATTAGTTCTTCTTGGGCTATGTTTTTTAGTAGTTCTGAAGTTTGAAACTTCTTATCTTAAAAGTTACGACCAGCGAATCGATGCCAACCCTTGTTTCGCAAAAAAAGTCATATGTTTTACATTACTTTCTCATGTTAGTTGTTACTTTTCAATAGGTCATTTCTGGTGCCTATATTATCCAAAACTAATGTATTGGTAGCCAACTAGTATAAGTTACAGCGTACAAGGTATAGTGTACTAAATTTACGGAAATAAACTAACAGCTATAGCTTATAAACTCCATGTTTATCTTAAAATTGAAGAGCATATCATCAAATTGACCTAATCAACTCAGATTGAATACTATGCGCACTGTTTGTTCAAAAAAACAAAGAAATCAGAACCGCATCCTACACGAATGCTGAAAAAAATGCAAGAAATAACCTGGAGATTGGTTGTCAGAAAGCATGGAAGAAGAAGAAACAGTGATCGGTAAGTCATCGCCCTGACATAGAGTAACATCATTGTCTGCAACTGATATGTTTGTTTCAGGGTCTTTCACAGCACCCTCTTCCAATTCAGGAAGTTTAGGCATTTCTTTTATCACTTCACATGTTGATCTATTAAAATCAGTCCCATTTACTCCATTATGATTTAAAAGGTAAGTACTCTGAGATAAAGCTACATCGTTTGCAGCACTTAATGTGTTCACTTCGAGATCATTCCCAGCATTCTCTTCCATGTTGAGCAGTTCGGGTTCTTTAATATCTTCACCTAATTTATGAATTAAAATAACAAAAAACATTAGACCCCATTCAAGTTTAGATTCCATTGCTCTTAATAAACGCATCATTCTAGAACCTGTTAAGTCCCACCATGATTCCACATCAAAATCATAGAAATCCAATACTAATCCATTTATTATTCGGTAACTTGGTTTAATAAATGGATTTTTAACATATTCATCTGTTTATGAATCAGAAAAACCAACGGCATTAAACCCCATAAAAATCCCAATTTAATTGTTCTTACACAATATAAGCCCATATTATTCAAGAACCATTCTAGGACTCTCAAGTCTCAAAGTCTCACTGTGACTTCACATTAAGAACATAGAAATTGAGTGATCATTCAGTAAACAACAAAAAATAGATATAAATAGTAATGAAATAACCTGAAGATTGGTCCTTAGAGATTGTGGAAGAAGAAAAAACAGTGATTGGGAGGTCATCGCTCTGAGATAGAGCTACATCGTAGTTGGCAACTGATATGTTTGTTTCAAGATCGTTCCCGGAACTCTCTTCCATTGCTAGAAGTTTAGGCATTTCTTTTATCTCTGCATCTGTTGTTTTATTAAACTCAATCCCAACTGCACCTATGTGATTTATCACGATATCATCACTGCGAGATATAGCAACGTCATTGGCAGCAACTGATATTTTAACTTCATAATCTTTTCCAGGACTCGTTTCTTTAATATCATCACCTCTTGGAGTATCAGATTCCGCCCCAACTGCTCCTACTTGATTTATCAGAAGATCATTGACTTGAGATAAAGTAGCACTACTGCAGACTTACCGTTCACGAATCAAGATCCTTCTCAGCCTCACTTTCCCCCCCCATTTTCATAATCATTTCCAGCACTCGTCTCTTCAATATCGTCACCTATTGATGTATCAGATTCAGTCCCAACTGCTCCTACTTGATTTATCAGGAGGTCACTGACTTGAGATAAAGTAGCACTATTGGTGGCACCTGATCCGGTCACTTCAAGATCCTTCTCAGCACTCTCTTCCACTTCATAATCATTACCAGCACTTTCTTCCATTTTAATCACTATGGGCATTTTTTCAGTATCTTCACCTGTTGATTCATAAAAGTCAATTCCAACTGCTCCTAATGTATGCATCCACCCAAATATAATCTTTGTATGATAACCAGTTAAATTAAATCCCGAACTAATAATACAAGCTCAGAAGACTTTAAAAAAAGAGATTAGCTCTTTTTGGGCTATGTTTTTTTTTAATGTTCTGAAGTCTGAAACTTATTATCTTAAAAGTTACAACCAAAGAATCGATGCCAACCCTTGTTTCTCAAGAAAGGTCGTATTTTTTACATTTACTCTCATATTAGTTGTTACTTTCCAACAGGCCATTTCTTTTTTTGAACTAAATTACAGCTTACAAGGTAGAGTGAACTAAATTTGCGGAAATAAACTAAAAGCTATAGCTTATAAACTCCATGTTTATCTTGAAATTAAGGAGCCTATGATCAAATTGGCCTAATAAACCCAGATTGAATACTATGGGCACTGTTTGTTCAAGAAAGAGATAAATCAGAACAAAGTCCTACACAAATGCGAAAAAAATGTAAGAAATAACCTGAAGATTGCTTTTTAAAAAGCGTGGAAGAAGAAGAAACAGCGATCAGGAGGTCATCGCCCTGACATAGAGCGACATCATTATCTGCAACCGATATGTTCGTTTCAGGATCTTTCACAGGACCCTCTTCCAATCCAGGAAGTTTAGGCATTTCTTTTATCACTTCACATGTTGATTTATTAAAATCAGTCCCAACCACTCCATTATGATTCATAAGGTCAGTACTCTGAAATGATGCAACATCGTTTGCAGCTCTTAATGTGTTCACTTCAAGATCATTCCCAGCATTCTCTTCCATGTTGAGCAATTCGTGCTCTTTAATATCTTCACCTAGTTAATGAATTGAAATAACAAAAAGCATTAGACCCCATGCAAGTTTAGATTCCATTGCTCTTAGTGAACGCATCATTGTAGAACCTCTTAAGTCCCACCATGATTCCACATCAAAATCATAGAAATCCATTAATAACTCCACATCAAAAACGTAAAAATCCATTAATTATTCAGTAAACAACAAGATATAGACATAGTTATCTAAATAGTAAAACACAACTTGACAAATTCCTCCGTGACTTGTAAGTCCTAACACATACGTCTACCTAAGGGCTAAGGCAATTCTTCTCAATAAAGAAATACACCTATTCATCAAAATTTGCCAATGTTACAAACTCGAGATAACTTAAGAGAAGTAATTAGCTCTAACAAAGCACGATAAAGAGAGATACACTTAGCCATGTCGTCCCAAATTTCTCAGAAAAAAGCCATATCTTTTACATTTGCTTTTAGAACTTAGTTTCCCAATAGATCAACTTAGATGCCAACATTATACAAAACTGCCCTATACAAGTATTAGCTAAACTTACATAGTTACATGTTGCATTGTGGTTGTTTTCAAACATTAAAACTATCAGTATCTGGAATCCACGAAAACGAAGACTGAATTGAACAAAAAAAAATACGGAACGATATTCATCAGAATTCAAGTTAATCTTCTGTCAATTGAAGTTAATCTCTGGTTCGATACCAAACGATATTCATTCACAGCATAGCAAAGAAATTGTAATGCAATCCTATGGATATGAATCAGAAAAACAAGGATTAGAATCCTCTCAAGTTGAGTCAAACATGATACATCATGTTCACCAATCACAAATAAGTTAAATGAATAAACATTTTTCTTTTAATAAAATTCAAGGGCCCACTTGTTTATCTTCACTCACAACAAACTTAACATTACCAATCATGTTTGACTACAACTTTAGAGGATCTTTTTCCGAAAAACAAACAGCATTAAACCCCATAAAAATCCAAATTTAATTGTTCTTACACAATATAAACCCAATTATCCAAGAACCATTCTAGTACTCTCAAGTCTCACTGTGACTTCACATTAAAAACATAGAAATCCAGTAATTATTCAGTAAAACAACAAAAAAACAGATAAATGGTAATGGAATAACCTGAAGATTGGTCCTTAGAGATTGTGGAAGAAGAAAAAACAGCGATTGGGAGGTCATCGCTCTGAGATAGAGCTACATCGTTGTTGGCAACTGATATGTTTGTCTGAAGATCATTCCCGGAACTCTCTTCCATTGCCAGAAGTTTAGGCATTTCTTTTATCTCTGCATCTGTTGTTTTATTAAACTCAATCCCAACTGCACCTATGTGATTTATCACGATATCATCACTGCGAGATATACCAACGTCATTGGCAGCAACTGATATTTTGACTTCATAATCTTTTCCAGGACTCGTTTCTTTAATATCATCACCTCTTGGAGTATCAGATTCCACATCAACTGCTCCTACTTGATTTATCAGATGATCATTGACTTGAGATAAAGTAGCACTACTGGCAGCACCTGATCCGTTCACATCAAGATCCTTCTCAGCACTCTCTTCCATTTCATAATCATTTCCAGCACTCGTCTCTTCAATATCGTCACCTATTGATGTATCAGATTCAGTCCCAACTGCTCCTACTTGATTTATCAGGAGGTCACTGACTTGAGATAAAGTAGCACTATTGGTGGCACCTGATCCGGTCACTTCAAGATCCTTCTCAGCACTCTCTTCCACTTCATAATCATTTCCAGCACTCTCTTCCATTTCAATCACTAGCGGCATAATTTCAGTATCTTCACCTGTTGATTCATAAAAGTCAATTCCAACTGCTCCTAATGTATGCATCCACCCAAATATAAGCTTTGCATGATAACCAGTTAAATTAAATCCCTTACTAATATTACAAGCTCAGAAGACTTTAAAAAAAGAAATTAGCTCTTCTTGGGCTATAATTTTTTTAAATGTTCTGAAGTCTGAAAATTAATATCTTAAAAGTTACAACCAAAGAATCGATGCCAACCCTTGTTTCTCAAAAAAGGTCATATTTTTTACATTTACTTTCTCATGTTAGGTGTTACTTTCTAACAGGCCATTTCTAGTGCCAATATTATCCAAAACTAATCTACTGGTGGCCTACTGGTAAAAGTTCCAGCTTACAAGGTAGAGTGTACTAAAATTACGGAAATAAACTAACAGCTATAGCTTATAAACTCCATATTTATCTTAAAATTGAGGAGCATATGATCAAATTGGCCTAATTAACCCAGATTAAATACTATGGGCCTTGTTTGTTCAAGAAAACAGAGAAATCAGAACAAAATCCTACACGAATGTGAAAAAAATGTAAAAAATAACCTGAAGAATGGTTTTTAAAAAGCGTATAAGAAGAAGAAACAGCAATCAGGAGGTCATCGCCCTGACATAGAGCGACATCATTGTCTGCAACAGATATGTTCATTTCCGGATCTTTCACAGGGCCCTCTTCCAATTCAGGAAGTTTAGGCATTTCTTTTATCACTTCACATGTTGATCTATTAAAATCAGTCCCAACTACTCCATTATGATTTATAAGTTCAGAACTCTGAAATAAAGCAACATCGTTTGCAGCACTTAATGTGTTCACTTCAATAACATTTCCAGCATTCTCTTCCATGTTGAGCAATTTGGGTCCTTTAATATCTTCACCTAATTTATGAAATGAAAAAACAAAAAGCATTAGACCCCATGCAAGTTTAGATTCCATTGCTCTTAGTGAACGCATCATTGTAGATCCTCTTAAATCCCACCATGATTCCACATCAAAATCATAGAAATCCATTAAGAACTCCACATCAAAAACGTAAAAATCCATTACTTATTCAGTAAACAACAAGACGTAGATATAACAGTAAACTCAACCAGCACTTGTTATCTAAATAGTAAAACACAGCTTGACAAATTCCTCCATGACTCCTAAGTCCTAACACACACGTCTACCTAAAGGCAATTCTTCTCAATGGAGAAATACACCTATTTATCAAAATTTGCGAACATTACAAACTCAGCATAACTTAAAAGAAGGCAATAGCTCTAACATGGCTTTAAACGTTTTCAATTTTAAAATTCTCACCTTACGAGTTACAAACAAAGAGTGATAAAGATAGATACGCATAGCCATGACATCCCATGTTTCTCAGGAAAAGGCCATATCTTTAACATTTGCTTTTAGAACTTGGTTTTCCAATAGACCAACTTTGGAGCCAACATTATCCAAAACTACCCTATTGGTATCTTGAATTTGACACAACAAAAATCGAATTGAACAAAAAAATACAGAGCACGTCATCAATTCAAGTTATTTTTCTGTCAATTGGAGTTAATCCCGGTTAAATACTAAGTGCACTGCTCATTCACAGCATAACAAAGAAATTGTAGTGCAATCCTATGAAACTGCAGATGAAAATACAAGAAATAACCTGAAGATTGGTCGTCAGGAAGCGTGGAAGGAGAAAGAACAGCGATCAGGAGGTCACTGCTTGGAGATGAAGCGACATCGTTGTCAGTAACTGATATGTTTGCTTCAAGATCATTCCCAGCACTCTCTTCCTCTTCAATAAGTTCAGGTTTTTCTTTTATCTCTTCAATTGCTGATTTATCAGAATCAATCTCATCCGCTCCTACTTGGTTTATCAGGAGGTTATTGCTCAAAAATAAAGCGACATTGTTAGCAGCACAAGATCTGTTCATTTCAGAATACTTCTCAGCACTCTCTTCCATTTCGAGCAGTTCGGGCTGTTTAATACCTTCATCTGTTTATGAATTAGAAAAACCAACGGCATTAAACCCCATAAGAATCCATATTTCTTTGTTCTTAGACAATATAAACTAAAATTATCCAGGAATCATTCTTAGTACCTCTCAATAAACAATATATAAATATAAAAGGTAAAGAAATAACCTGAAGATTGGTCATCAGAGATTGTAGATGAAGAAGAAACAGCGATGAAGAGGTCATCACTCTGAGATAGAGCTACATCATTGTTGGAAGCTGATATATTCGTTTCAAGATCATTCCCGGAACTCTCTTCCATTGCAAGAACTTCAGCCATTTCTTTTATCTCTGCATCTGTTGTCTTATTAAACTCAATCCCAACTGCTCCTATATGATTTATCACGATGGCATCACTGTGAGATATAGCAACGTCATTGGCAGCAACTGATATGTTCACTTCAAAATCTTTTCCAGCATTCGTCTCATTAATATCTTCACCTATTGAAGTATCAGATTCAGTCCCAACTGCTCCTACTTGATTTATCAGAAGGTCATTGACTTGAGATAAAGTAGCACTACTGGCAGCACCTGATTCGTTCACATCAAGATCTTCAGCACTGTCTTCCATTTCATAATCATTCCCAGCACTCGTCACTTCAAAATCTTCAACTACTGAAGTATCAGATTCAGTCCCAACTGCTCCTACTTGATTTATCAGAAGGTCATTGACTTGAGATAAAGTAGCACTACTGGCAGCACCTGATCCGTTCACATCAAGATCTTTCTCAGCACTCTCTTCCATTTCATAATCATTTCCAGCACTCGTCTCTTCAATAACTTCACCTATTGATGTATCAGCTTCAGTCCCAGCTGCTCCTACTTGATTTATCAGGATGTCACTGACTTGAGATAAAGTAAAACTATTGGCACTCTCTTCCATTGCAAGCACCATAGGTATTTGTTTGGTCTGTTCACCTAATGAAATATCAGAATCAACCCCAACTGCTCCTCTTAGCTCAACATTATTCAGAGACCCTGGATGTAAAATAAAATACATTTAGCTTTAATTAGCCTATAAAACCCAAATGCAATCCCATAACAAAAAAGAGCACCCATGAATAACATAAATAAAAATTATAGAACTCCATATATCATTAAAGAGCACAGCCAGCATACATTCATTACCTATACACTTTAAGACGCCGCTTTGACCATTTCCTTCATGACTCCTAAGTCCTAACATATACCTATTTAAAGCACATACCTTTGCACAAGCACCAAAATATTGCATCTATTCATCGAAATCCTTATTAATACCACAAGCTCTACTAACGATATATTCAGTAATAAATCCATGCTAACATTCAGACTAGAACAAATTGATTTGATAAAATCAAAATCATATAACATGCCACCAAAATTCAAGTTTAAGTCCTACCTAAAAAAAACAAAGAAATCAGTATTTAATCCATGAAACTGCAAAATATATAACCTGAAGATTGGCCGTCAACAAGTGTAGAACAAGATAAAACAGCGATTAAGTGATCATCGCTCTGAGATAAAGCAACATCATTGGCAACATTTGATATGTTTACTTGAAGATTTTCACAAGAACCCTCTTCCACTTTCAAAAGTTTGAGCATTTCTGTAATCTCTTCAACTGGTGATTTGTTAGAATCAGTCCCAATTGTACCTATTTGGTTTATCAGAAGCCCGTCGCTCTGAGATAAAGCAACGTCGTTGGTGGAAACTGAACTGTTCACTTCAAGATCATTCTCAGCGCCTTTTTCCATTTCGAGCGGCCTATGTAGTTCTTCAGCCTCTTCGTGTGTTGATTTATCAGAATCAACTCCAACTGCTCCTCTTAGCTCATAATCATTCTCAGACCCTAGATGTAATAAAAATTACATTTAGCTAAGTTGGAACTAGATAATTTTAATTACCTTATAAGGGCCAAACGCAAGTCGAAAATAAAGCCAGTAATCTTAACGGTAAATTATAACAAACATGTGTCAAAAAAAAGCGCACGCACTCTAGTATATAACTACTGCTAGCATGTTAAAAAAATTATGCACGTCAACAGGTCCATATTTTATTTGGCCACATATTGGAATGCATTATCTAATTCAAGCATATGTAGTGTAACCACTACACTATTGGATATTCATCAACGGTCAAAACTCTTTGATAATCTAGAAACTGCAAACAAAATGCATTAAACCCCATAAACGTTTGGACGTCTTTGTTCTTACACCATATAATTAGATGAAGGCCAACTGCTTCACGGTGTCTAGGAGGTGGCAATTTGAGACCCATTGATTAAACAGGGGTCTAGTTGGTTACTTAATATAAAGTGCAATTAGACACGTCTAGCGGGTCAAAAAAATTTACTTCTTGCGCTTTTTTCATATTTTACTCGGAAAAAAAAAAGACCAAAACCCATCTAAAACTGACCCATTTAGACCCATGTTTTCTAGAAGACACATCTAGACCCAGACCCGTTTGGACCAAAACCTCTAGACCTGTGACCCAACCCGACCCGACACACCTAGTGAATTTCTTTTCTTTATTTCATAGGAAAACATATCAATTTACTACTTGGATTGTTTGAGCATAGAGGACAGTTAAAATTGGTTATAATAATTATGTATTATGACATAGCGATTTATCATAGCCAATAATTTAGCGATTTATCATCGCTAAATTACATCAAAACCATATAAAGTAGTAAATCACACTCATTAAAAAAAACACAACAAACGACTGTCACAATACTAACAAACAACAAATAATCATAATCATCAAATCCAAAAGTCTCTATCCTCAACATCTTACGAGTTACAATAATCATTTTAAACAACATATAAATGACACGTCATCAAAATTCAACTTAATCAAGCCCTAGCTAAACACTATCGAAATGATTCATTTCACAATTAAAAGAAAAACAAGATTAACCTGAAGATCGAACATCGTTGTGAGATGAAACGACGTCGCCTGGTTTATTAATTTCGAGATCTGGAATTAAAGCGTCTTCCATTGAATGATTGGTATAGAATCGAAACCCTAATTTTGATCTGTTGAGAATTTATAAGAGTGTGTGTTTTTAGTGTGTGTGTGAGAGAGAGGGGGGATATGAAAGGAGTGGGATGAGTTTTTGAATTTTTACAAAGGGCGGTCTCAGCTAACGTTTACAAAAGAGTGAATTTGGGTACTTTTATGTATTTGTCCCTCAAGTATGTGTTTTTTAATTTATTTTTGGGTAAATTACACTTATGGTCCCCAAGGTTAGGCCCGATTGTGGATTCAGTCCCTAGATAACGGGGGTCGATGTCGTTAGTCCTTTTTTGTCACTGTTCTTACCCGTTTGGTCTCTCGAGCCCCGTTATACGTAACGGGTGTTAGTTTGACTTGTCAACGATGGGTAGTTTAGTAATTTTAAATTTTCGTCATTATTTCACCGTTAGTCCCTCACTAAATTTTTGTTTTTGTTTTTTTGTATTTTTCAACAGGTGTTTTACTGTTGCATTTTTTTGTCCTTTAGCGCTTGCACCATTGGTCCCTGACTCGATTTTGTTTTTTTTATTTTGTTTTTTTTTATTATCTTTTTTTTATTTTTTTTTTTCTTGTTTTTTCTTTTTTTTTTTTTTTAACGGGGATTTTAATCGGGTTTGGGGGCCAATGTGGGGGAATAACATCCCCGCCCCGCCCCGCCCGATTTAATATATTCAACATATAAAATATATAGGTTTTTATTTAATATTTTGTTACTATTTACGAATAAATAAGTACTTCTCTAATATTGTTATATTTTTGTATCTTTGTATTATTGCAAAATTGTTATATATAGAAACTGTTTAATATAATTTTTTTAAGATTTAACTTTCTTTATAGTGTAATTTATCATTATACTGTATGATTTTATCGTGAAACTTTTAATAACATTGTTTGTAATTGATTATTAATAAGTTTTTTAATTCTTCAGTTACTGATTAACAGTCTAAAAAATAATAATAAATGTGAAATGGTGCGGCTTTGGTCGAGAATTGCACACAAAGAGGGACACTCGTTAAGATCCCGATTAGTACGGGGTGGGTTTGGGGGAGCATCACGCCCCAACGGGGCGCCCCGATTAAATCCCCGACGGGGATCGGGGCGGGTTTGGGGATGGGGATGGTCGCCCCGCCCCAAACCCGCCCCGTTGCCATCCCTAGTCTCAGCTAACGTTTACAAAAGAGTGAATTTGGGTACTTTTATGTATTTGTCCCTCAAGTATGTGTTTTTTAATTTATTTTTGGGTAAATTGCACTTATGGTCCCCAAGGTTAGGCCCGATTGCGGATTCAGTCCCTAGATAACGGGGGTCGATGTCGTTAGTCCTTTTTTGTCACTGTTCTTACCCGTTTGG
>BQNB010077848.1:0-30719 GCA_026074375.1 Tanacetum coccineum
TAAAATATACATATATTACGTATAAGACAAAACAAAAGTAAGAGATGTGTCAGTAAAGTCAAAAATGATATGGGTGTCATGAAAACTCTTGTTCAATGGTATCAGTGGCAAATCCAAATTCAGCATTTACGTAACAAACAATGAAAATCACTCTCATTCCATTACTTGTATCCAAAATGCTCATAACAAACACACCCTAAGATTGTTTATTAGAGTAAAATAGTTTGACTATACAAAGAATATACAAAATGACACGGTATAAAATTGAGGCCCTAATATTTTGTGGGCCCTGTGCCACTGCCCCGGTTGCACATTCCTTTAGCCGGCCCTGGTGGTTTATCAAAAGGTTTAAAAGTGATGAAAAGGTTTATGTTTCATTTCATCTATAGTGGAGTTTCATTTCATATCTAGGTGACATGAAGAGGTCATAATTTTTGAACCTCTTCATAATTTCAAAACATTTAATGCATGTGCAGGGGCGGCTCAACCTTCTCGGAGGCCTAAAGCAAAACTTTAAAACGGGGCTTTTTTATCAAAGTTATTTTTCGAAATAATCGATATATAAAATTTACCCTTTTAACTCTTTTTATGTGAAATCATTGATTTGTCTCTCGAAATCAATATATTATACTATTTCATTATTAATTAATCAATGAGCAAATAAATCTAATCTTTTGGTGACACTTTCGATCGTATATAACTTTAAATTAACTTTAATTTTGAAATTTCTCATGAAGAATCTGTTACCGAAATGGTTAACATTATTTTATACGCCATATAAGTATTACAGTAAGAACGTAGATTTGTAATTTGACTAAGTATATCAATCGATATAGCAATTTTCACATATATAAGTACTCTCAAAACTCTTTGTTTATAAAACAAATATATAATGTTAATATCCAAACAATTTTTATTATATGGGTTAAAAAGCTTTTAAGGTTAATACAACTACTTTTTTAGCTTCTTATCTTATAAGAATTTCAAATTCTCAATGCTAAATAATAAACTAAAAATACATTCATACAATCTAAATTTGTCAAATTTAATATATAAAGCCTCTTCGACGGTTTTTATATCTTCATGCCAACGTCGTCATCATATTTTTTCTATTTCTACAAATAACTCGTTTTTTCTTTCAATTCGTTGTTTTACCAAAAAAAATTAGCAAAACCTAAAGCAACTTTTTGATTGAAGAATCATACGTAAGTAGATGAGAGAAAGCTGGAGATTGAAAATATATTTATGGGTGTGAAAAATAAACGTCGATTCATTAATGTAAATGGTTTAATGCTTGTTATCATAGGGCTTAATTTAACATTTACTTATTTTTCTTGCAAAAATTAGTTTTTTATATGCTTGATGTATATGGGCTTAAATTTCTACAATACGTAAGGTTGAAAAATGAAAAATAGAAACATAAGAGGCCCAAAATTTTGATTATTTAACATTTATCAGTGAATTGGGGCCTCTAATAATTGGATCCTTAAAGATGACAGCATAAAAGCACGTGACTCACTTTAAATGTATAAAAAGTTTTAAAAAATCCGGGGCCTTAAAAAATTAAGAGCTTAAAGCCCTAGCTTTACTTGCCTGAGCTCACGGTCTTAATAATGGACTTCAACATCTAAGCTCAAGGTGATTTGTCAACATCACCTTGATATGATATTTCACATTCATGAATCGATATGATAACGTTCGTACTAGAGGAAAACAACAAATCGAGTTGCCTAATTCCACAATACATGTGTCATTGTAACAAAAATCTCATGACACGTTTTAATTTCCATACGACATGAGCATAAAATGATATATATCTATTAACCATTTTTCACATCTTACATTATCTTTTAGATTTTCATACAACATGCCTACTTCAAATACAACCTCCCCTGCCCCCAATGAATACCTTGATGATCTTATAGAATCGGCTCGACCTTTCCTTAGGGAAAATTTCGAGTCAGTGGACAAGAGCTTGCCGAAGCTCTTGTCGATCTTACGCTCAGCCGGTGCAAGTGAATGCTGGCACCGGCTAGGAACATTTCATGACCACTTATACCATGTCTATCGCATCCTTAAGCTTTGGAAAGCACCTGACTCCGTTTGTGTTTTCGGCCTTTTCCATTCGGTATACTCCAACTCGTATCATGACCTTGCGATATTTGACCCTGTGAACGACCGAGAGATTCTTAGAAACCATGTGGGTGATGTAGCTGAGCGTTTGATTCACTTATTTTGCATAGTGCCTCGTCATACTCTAATTCATGACGATCTTGTGTTCCGTTATACGGATTCCGAACTACGTGAACATCTCTTAGCTTCTGAAATTTCTTTGAGAAACGTAAAGGAGAAAGGTATCATCTCTCACTTTTTACAAAATAAAATAAAATGCATATATAAATTGACTCGTTACGATTCAAAAAGAAAAGTGCACCTGAATCATTTTTAGTCCTTACTCTTTCGACTAATATATGTGTCAAGTTATGGAACTTAAGTAAGATTTGAATAAGGATGAAGAAAATAAACGTATACAATTTTTTGTCCTTTGGAGACAGAGGCGAGGGTTCGATCCTCACTCTCTGCAAAAAGGCCGCCTCTCTACCTTCGGGTAGGGTAAGGCGGTCTGCATCTCACCTCCTCCATAACTCGTGGATTGAGTACATTTGATTGATTTTGATAAAAATTTGTATATGTACAATTTGTATGTTTTTTGTAGTAAATTCAGAAGAAATCTGGAGGAAGAAGCTACAAACAATTGTTCCAGCCACCGGAATCAAAGTACCTCACATCAGAACTGGCGAACCCGTTGTTCTTCCAAGAAGGGTGCTAGCCGTTTTCCTTCTGATGACCATAGCTGATTTTTGTGACCAATATTATGGTTATCAGGACGCGCTATATGACAACACTGACGGTCGTCTAGAGTTCACTGGAAACACCAATAATTTCGACGTTTTATGGCCTGGAAATGGGAAGCCAGGATTGTGGATGAACCTGATATCGAAAATGGGAGCTATTTATACTTTGTTAGTGCGAGAAGAAGAGATCTTCATGGAGGAACGAAAAAGAGGCTTGCAGATTTCCACTACAACAGGTAATTCAGCTTTATGGGTTTTTTCTTCCTATTTTGGTCTTAGACATAGATAGTATAGAGGCGCATAAATCTTTGCACTTAAAATTGTAAGAAATATGTTAAAACTCGATACTTTAACCAACATGCCTGTGGACTAGTAACTTACACGTTAAAAAATAATCCATAATGTTTACGTGTTCTTATATTTGTCATAGATTTTACATATTCATTGTATGCAGCTGACGAGAGATATGAAGACATAGAACTAGTGACTCCCCCAGTTTTTAACCGATGCACCAAGATTCTTGATCCAAGTGATCAAATATTGGCTAGAAACTCATACTGGGAGGCTGTATACAACGACGGGTCAAATAAGGAGAAAGGCGAAGAGTTGTTACACAAGTGCATTGAAAAGAACCCATTTGTAGGTGAACCTCATGTGTTATTGAGCCAGTTTTATTTGAGTAGAGGAAGGTTTGAGGAGGGCGAAAAAGAGGCTGAAAAGGGGTTATGTCTGTTGTTGGAATGGGGGTGTCCATGGGACAAACGGGTCGCTTGGGAAGGTTGGGTCTCATGGTGCAGAGTTATGTTGAGCAAGGCTAAAGAAAGGTCTTGGCCTAGTACTTCATGGGGGATCACTAGTTTGGGTCTTGTCAAGTGATTTATATGGTTTTTACTTTTGTAACATCCCAATGATACTTTTATAAATAAATGTTACTATGTTTTGTTTTCAACTAATTCTGTCTCATATTGCTCAATAGTCTATACTGATATTCTCAATTTTCATATCTAATTTTTCATATGTGCTCTCTAGTTCAACTTACACACGGATCCGTTTGGATTGCTACCTTACAAGGGCACATAGGGTGCAGTATTTTGGCTTATAACCACATGAGTAAACTGCAAAATACATTCATGTGGTTTCAACTTTCTCTCTTAATACATCCCTGGTCGAAACTATTGGCAGTTTACATCACTCGTTAGGCAAACGTTTGCCACAATACATCCTTGGCCACTAACTTCGTTAAATATCCAGTTTACATCATTGGATGGGAAAGAAAAGGACAAAAATACCCCTCTAGTGGGGCCCAAAAAACTGGATATTTAACGAAGTTAGCGGCCAAGGATGTATTGTGGCAAACGTTTGCCTAACGAGTGATGTAAACTGCCAATAGTTTCGACCAGGGATGTATTAAGTGAGAAAGTTGAAACTACAGGGATGTATTTTGCAGTTTACTCTAACCACATACTGACATACTCATTATGTGAATTTGCAAATTCTGAAAGGTTTTATAGTATAATTCATTAATTCTATAACACATCCCACATTGCTAGAAAGTAACAATGGTAACCATATAAATACAAGTGTGTTTATTATTTATATGTGGTATCTGTTCTTTTTATTTCAGGCAATGCCGTAAAAGGTGGCCGGTTTTAGGGTGTTCATCGGTTTTGGATTATCGATTGTATTGTTCGGGTTTATTGGTTCCAATTTTTTATTTATTTCAAGCAATGCCGTAAAGGTGGCCGATTTTAGGGGTGTTCATCGGTTCGGGTTTATTGGTTCAAAAATATTTATAGTCAAATTCAAATTCAACCCAAATCTATTACAAAAGGTATAAAACCAAACCAAACATCAAATTAAAATTCTGTTTGGTTTCAATTTAAACCAAGAAAATCAAATTCAACTTTTTCTAGAAGGCATAAACAAAGATCAAAAAGTTCATATAAGATTTTAACAAATCTACAAGGTCTCATAAGTGATGAAGTAAATCAAAACAAAAGTCTAATAAAACCAAGAAGTTTCGCAACTGACGTGAAGTGAATTAAACAAAACAAAATAGAAATTTCTTCGACAAATTTTTTTTGGAATTAATTAAAAAAATCTTTAAAAAGGTTGGATATTCCATCCTCAATCATCCAAATCGAGTTCAATTGAAAAGATAAGATTTTAAGATTGTTAGTTACAATGACGGGATGCCGGGATAGAAACTATATATTTATTATTTAAATTTGTGAAACCATGAACCAAACCAAATACTCGGTTTGGTTTCAACCAAAATCATACACCAACTAAAGATTCTGGTTGGGTTTTATTCGGTGTTGTTTTTCGGTTTAATCGGTGTTAAACCAAAACACTGAACACCCCTAGCCGATTTTACAAAATCGGTCAACAAGGGGGTCAACATCTTTTTTTTAATTGGTCTGCAAGGCGGTCAACGCCATTTTAACTTTAAATTAGGGTTTCTTTTTCTTCGATGGTCGGATCTTATCTTTAAATAACGTGAAAGAATAAATTTTGTGATGTAATAATTGTAAGAGCATTTACAATGCTAAAAAGTCTTTATGGCTTTTTGCATTTAATGCCTTAAATGCATAAGACATTAATGCATAATAGGTTTTTGCAAAAGCTTTTTGTTGGCCAAGTCATTTGTAAAAAGCTTTTACAAAACCTCATGCTCCAATGCAAAAAAGCTATTTCAAAAGCTTTATAAACTAGCAAAAAGCTTTTCATTGTTTACAAATTGTAGTAAGATAGATAAGCTTACCAACTTCCTACTGATTGTGGTCAACCCTGGTTTGCCAGGTCAAAATATCAACCTCACAAGGAATTATGATCTATGAAGACATCACATGTCCTTGGAAAGTGCATATATCCAAAGGCAAGAATGAAGAAACTTGGACTGTGAGAACATTAAAAGATGACCATGATTGTCTTCAAACAAGAACTGTCAACATGCTCACAAATGCATTCTTGATTGACGATATTGAAGAGACCATTAAACCAAATCCAGAAGTGCCAACTAGAGCTCTTAAAGACCAGTTACAAAAGAAGTATCAACTGGGGGTTATAGACAATAAGATATATAGGGCAAAAGCTAAGGCAAGTATGAAGGTTTTGGGAGATTTCACTGAGCAGTATGCTCTTCTAAGGGACTACGTGTTGGAGTTGCAGAGGACTAATCCTGACACAACAGTGAAGCTAGATGTTGAAATATGTTTTAATCCTTCTGAACCTATTAGGCAATTTAGAAGGATCTACATATGTTTAGGAGCTCTTAAGAAGGGTTTTAAAGCAGGGATGAGAGACTTGTTAGGGCTTGATGGGTGTTTCATGAAAGGGCAATATCCAGGTCATACTACTAAGGCTGTTGGTGGTTGTGATGCAAAACCATGGAACATAGCACTAAAGATGCTGTTGTGGAAGCTGAACATTGTTTCATGTCATCGATAAGGGAACTTCAAACTTTCCTTTTTAAGTGACAGCAGAGTAAACATTTCTTCTTATATTTTGTGATGTTCATAATTATACTTTTTTGTATGTTCCAGATATTTATACTTTTATTTTTACTTTTGGATTTTAGGGCTCATACCAAGCACTTGCTAATGTATTTTCATGTGCTGATCTTAGATTTTGTCTAAGGGGCAACATAATGAAAAAATGAAAGTTCAGGTTTAGAGGTGATTTTTGTCTATAAGGTTTGCTTTGGAATTTGTTCCTGTGCAACAAGTATGCCATACTTTGAAAAACACATCGATAGTTAAGAAAGACAGATGTAAAAGCTTATGAATGGCTCAACAAAATACCTCCACAACATTGGTCAAGAGCTCATTTCAGTGGTATACATTCTTGTACTTAATACATTCTAAAAGGAACTTTCCTAATGTATTATGATAATCAGTTATATGTCTATTTTAATTGCAGGTAGAGCTCATTGTGATATGTTATTAAACAATATTTGTGAAGTATTCAATAGACAATTGGTGGATGGAAGGGATGTCCCTATAATCACATGTTTAGAGTTTGTTAGAGAGTATTTAATGAAACGAATAGTTAAGGTTCAACAAGTGATTGACAAATCTAAGGGTCCCCTAACACCAACTGCTGTTGCTTTGTTCAAAGCCATCACAGATGAAGTTAGCTTTTATAAGGTAATTGGTTATTTTTCTCTAACTGTTATACTTACTAGTTCTATAGGTTAGTAATTGGTTGTTTTTCTATAAAGGTACTTTGGAATGGGATCGAATGATTGTTTCCAAGTTATGGGGACCAATATAATGACCTGTGTGTAGTGACGTTAAGAAAAAAAACTTGCAGAATGGAGAAGTAGGATTTAACCTGGCATGCTTGCAAGCATGCTGTTGGCAGCTTATGGGACAGGGCTCGTTGGGAAAAATAAAAAAAAACAAAAAGTGTTGTGGGCACACCCTGAAAGTTGGGTTCATGCTTGCTATTGGCTGGTTACATGAAAAAAGGTTTACAGCTACAAGATTAACCCCTTAAATGGCAAAGACCTTTAGAAGAAACATCCCTGTCCTAACACTCTCATTCCACCTAAGATTCACCCACAGATAGGAAGGCCTCCCAAAAAGAGGAAGAAATCTGCTGATGAATTATCTAGCCAGAAGATGACTAGTGGTGGGAAACTATCTAGGATTGGAATGACCAGGACTTGTGTATACTTTGTTAAGAAAACCTAGATCATACAAATGATCATGTAATATAATATGGGTGTGGGAGGGTCTCAACCATCTCAAATGTCTGCTGCAACTCCAACAGCATCTCAAGCTTCTGCTGCAAGAGGTCCACAGAGGTTTGCTGCAACTTCACTCTCATCCCAAAGGTCTGCTGCAAATCAAAGTGCATCACAGATGAGGTTTGCTACAAGTCCAAGATCATCACAAAGATCAACTGCAACACCAAGAGCTTCACAGGTGTCTGCTGCAAATGCCAAAGGGTAAAGAAAAAGTGTAGTAATATGTAGTGTTAACTTTTTCAGTAGTTCTTTTGGAAACAATGTTTATTTGGGTTTAAGCAAGTACTGAATGATGTTGTCCTTTTGAATTTTACTACTTTAAGCAAGTACTGAATGATGTTGTCCTTTTGAATTTTACTACTTTGAGCAACAATGTCCCTTTTGGTTAAATCTAATTGATGCATGATGTTGTCCTTTTGAATTTTACCACTTTGGCCTTTTGCATTTTACTACTTTTGCATTTTATTGTCTGTTTGGTTAACCCAAAACCATAGTCATGTGTTTTCAAATGTTGTAGTGTTTTGCAAAAACAAAACATAGCTCTACATTCATGATAAACAAAAACTAAGTTTTCGACTAATTTGTTTAGGCTAAAACATAACTTGATTATATTCATATTTGTTCCAAAAAATTACATAAATGTTCATAGGACCTCTTACATGATAACCAAAAGTCTTACATCAACCATAAGATTACATGACCCTACATTTTAACTAGTCAATTCATAAAGACATACAACACAAACATAAACCAACTGAAACATAATAACATCTTCATTCTTCGAGCTTTCCTTGCATTTTCTATTGCTTCAGCTTGAAGATTGTTGATGTTTCTCAATAAGCCAGGAATGATCACAGTAGATCTTGCACACATTGCTGGATCCACCCACCAAAAGTAACGACATGGGTTTACCTTAAAAATCAACATTTTGAATTAGGTTAACACATTACAAAATCAGTTAACTATAGAACACTATGAATACTTACAGTTCTAGCACAACAATGAAATCGACGACCAGGATTAGCAGGTGTCCATGAAGTCCGAATTATTGTTGGTACCCCACAAAAACAATTTCTTGGATCCATGATTAGGGTTTCTTAGATCTAGTGTGTTTTTGATTTGGGGATTTTACTATGAGAGAGAAAGAAATAAGAGTAATAATGTTAAAAATGGTAGGTGGGTGAATATAATGTGAGGTTAATAGAGGCGGTGTTAGATGGGAAAGAAAAGGACAAAAATACCCCTCTAGTGGGGCCTAAAAAACTGGATATTTAACGAAGTTAGCGGCCAAGGATGTATTGTGGCAAACGTTTGCCTAACGAGTGATGTAAACTGCCAATAGTTTCGACCATGGAAGTATTAAGTGAGAAAGTTGAAACCACAAGGATGTATTTTGCAGTTTACTCTAACCACATGCTGACATACTCATTATGTGAATTTGCAAATTCTGAAAGGTTTTATAGTATAATTCATTAATTCTATAACACATCCCACATTGCTAGAAAGTAACAATGGTAACCATATAAATACAAGTGTGTTTATTATTTATATGTGGTATCTGTTCTTTTTATTTCAGGCAATGCCGTAAAAGGTGGCCGGTTTTAGGGTGTTCATCGGTTTTGGATTGTCGATTGTATTGTTCGGGTTTATTGGTTCCAATTTTTTATTTATTTCAAGCAATGCCGTAAAGGTGGCCGATTTTAGGGGCGTTCATCGGTTCGGTTTTTGGATTGTATGGTTCGGTGGCCGATTTTAGGGGTGTTCATCGGTTCGGGTTTATTGGTTCAAAAATATTTATAGTCAAATTCAAATTCAACCCAAACCTATTACAAAAGGTATAAAACCAAACCAAACATCAAATTAAAATTCTGTTTGGTTTCAATTTAAACCAAGAAAATCAAATTCAACTTTTTCTAGAAGGCATAAACAAAGATCAAAAAGTTCATATAAGATTTTAACAAATCTACAAGGTCTCATAAGTGATGAAGTAAATCAAAACAAAAGTCTAATAAAACCAAGAAGTTTCGCAACTGACGTGAAGTGAATTAAACAAAACAAAATAGAAATTTCTTCGACAAATTTTTTTTGGAATTAATTAAAAAAATCTTTAAAAAGTTTGGATATTCCATCCTCAATCATCCAAATCGAGTTCAATTGAAAAGATAAGATTTTAAGATTGTTAGTTACAATGACGGGATGCCGGGATAGAAACTATATATTTATTATTTAAATTTGTGAAACCATGAACCAAACCAAATACTCGGTTTGGTTTCAACCAAAATCATACACCAACTAAAGTCTTTATGGCTTTTTGCATTTAATGCCTTAAATGCACAAGATATTAATGCCTAATAGGTTTTTGCAAAAGCTTTTTGTTGGCTAAGATTTGTAAAAAACTTTTGCAAAACCTCATGCTCCAATGCAAAAAAACTATTTCAAAAGCTTTATAAACTAGCAAAAAGCTTTTCATTGTTTTATGCATTGTGGATGCTCTAAGTAAAACTCTATTTTAACTAAATGACAGCTTTAATTTACATTTACAACTCAAGATTCAATTTTTTTAAGACACACTTAGTTATTTATTAATGGTAAAAACACTAATAGCTTTTTACTATTTTAATAAGTCTTTTAAAAAGGTTTTTTTCATTTCTGAGTGAAAGCTTTTTTAAAAAGCTTTTTAAAATGACTTGGTAGATTACAAGTCTTTCATCAAAGTCTTTGTACATTAATATAAGAAGCAATAAATGCCTTAAATGCAAAAAGCTATCAAAAGCTTTTTACATTGGAGATGCTCTTAGTTATTTATGATTAAATTTATCAATATATATTTAAATTTATGAATATACATTAAAAATCAAAATTTATATATTGAAAAGTCTAATCCGCATAGGCGCCGCCCAACTAATTACAAGCTAGGCGGTGGTCGACCGCCCAACTAGCGCCTAACTCTTTTTACAACCTTTATTTCATGAAAAAAAAGTACATTTCATTTAAGTTTTGTTTTGGTCAAAACTGAAGGGCAAATATATTGTATAAGCTAGTTAATGTTATATACTTTTAACGCAAAAGAAAATCTCAGACACAGATAAATTAGTGAAAATGTAAGATTAATAGTAGTGTTTTAAACTGAAATAATGTGACTGAATTAAATGTCACTGTTTGTTTCTTCATTTTGTTACATTCTTCTTTATTAGATTTCTATCTTTCAAGACAAGTCTTTTTTCGGCATGCACCCTATAGTTCAACTTACACAATTTCAAATTTCTGATATCATTGGCACTTGGAAAGTGACGACAGAGATGAAGGTATAGAGCTAGTTACCCCACCCATTTTCACCAATGCACCAAGAGTCTTTTGATCAAGATGATCAGATGTTGGCAAGTGACTTGTATTGGGCGGCTGTTTACGACGAAGAGTCAAAGGAGAAAGGTGAAGTGATGTTGAGGTCAACTGAGAACCCATTTGTAGGTGAACTACATGTGTAACTAAGTCAGTTTTATATAAGCAGAGGGAAGTTTGAATAGTGTGATTTGTGAAAGAGAGGCTAAAAAGGGTTTGCACCTTTTGCTGGAATGGGTCTGTCCATGGGACAAGAGGATCTCATGGGAACAGCGGGTTGCATGGTGTAGGGTCTAGTCAAGTAGATTTCAATATTAAGCTAATTTGTGTACCAAAGTGTGAGTTTTCTACCAATAAAACATACTGTACTTATCTAACGGAGGCGTGGATTGAAATAAAATATCGGATTAACACAATTCAGAGTCACACTAACCAGTTTTCAGGAACTCCACTTCTGATAATCAACAATATCTGCTCTATTATAGATTATAATTCCTCTAGAAGCAATAATAGAGCAAATCAAACATTTCATAGTGCCAGCCGCATAGCGACAAAATAAAAAACTTTAGTAATTTGAAGAGTGACTCAACCGATTTTTGGTATCTATCAGTCATCTTCACACATATCAGCCTTCCTTTTGGATTGCACAGCTAAACGTGCATCTCTCTCCCTTTCATATTCACGATAATCTGCACGCTGCAAAAACGATTGTTTATCTAAATACTGATTTCCACTCTTTTTGTAAGTTTCAAGCTCCTCCTCAAATTTGTTTTCTTCCTTAAATTCGCCCCAATCCTTTTTGGTCTTATCAAGAACACTTAGCTTTGGTTTCTTCTTAATTTGCTCAAGTATGGAGTCAACTGCGGAAGGTGCACCACCCGCTTTTTCTTTTTCGGATGCTTCTATCGTACTGGCATCAACTAGTTTCTTTACTTCAATGGATTCTCCTGCAAAGTCTCTCACCTCTCTTACCTGCAAAACCGAAGATTAAAACGTTATTACTTATCTAAGAACAGGTAGGCTATCATCTGAAACAGCAATGAATTTACCTCAACTTTTCCTCTTCCTGAAACAGCAGCCATATTGGCAGCCTCCTTGACGGCAGAAAGGGCAGCAGCTGCAACCTTTAAGGCCTCTGCGCCGACACTGTTTTGTTTATCATCTGGCTTTATAGTTGGTGTGGGTTGGATAAGTAAATTCTTCTTTTGACCAAGACCAAGAACGGTCATCCAACTCTAATGAAGATGAAATAAATCAATACACTGAGCTAAAAAAAAATGTAAAACATGAAAGATATCGGCAAACTTACAGAAGATGGTTTTGAGGAAGACTTAGATTGACTTCCTTTTGAATTTGTAGTAGTAGACTTCTTTAAAATAGAATTTAGCTTCGCTGTGGAAATTCCTTTATTCATCTGCTGCCATACTGCATCAACTCTAGCGCTTTTTTCTGGGTTTACAAAATAAATGTAATCACATCAACTCACTTGTCAAAACGTTGCCGTTTGAGAACAAGTGCATCATACAGAACACTTTTAGCTCAAACCATTCAGTGTTCTTAAAGTGTCTGACACTCTGACTATGACCAATTAGGTGGCTTGGCTAGAAATTAGGCACCCATAACATCACTTAAATAATTTATGTCCCATTAAGTAACTCGCCGTTGGGTAATATTACATCCAAAGCAAAATAAAAACGGCGAAATCAGGAATACTGAGAAAATACGCCATCTAAATCCTATTTAAACAGCATCTTAACTATATGAGACACAACAGAATGTGAGCGCGGTTTGTTATAGACATCAACTTCTCTAGTGTTACCAAAGACGTAAGATTTTCAATTTCAGTATCTTCACATCTACTAGAGAAAGCAACAGAGGAAGAGTCTTAAATCTTAAGTGAAGTAAAAAACCCTTTTCAAACCTCCCGAAGTCCTATTGCAGTGACGATAATTCACTATGCCTACTTTGAGTCCTTTGGTAGGGAACTTTTAGCATGTTTGATTTACTCTTCACTGCATAAACTATAGTTGATATCATACCTGTGTAGCTGTATGTATGTTGTCAACTGATCAAAACAAAACGATGTAAAGAGAGCAGGCTAATAGGAATGAACCAAATAGAACTAAACCCGAGAAACAATTGATAATGATATCTGACAAGCTGTCAAATTTCAGGATCAAATTGTTCTTGTTAGACAAAAAAAGGCGGTAGACTGCCAATTTGCCATCAAGGGGCCGGGTGGATATAGTGGCACATTGTCATAATGTAGATGTTGTTGCAAGTTGGCGGTGTTTGTTTTAGCTTAATTTATTGGCTTATGAGCTAATCAACTTGCGCTTATAGCTTACTTAAGTTCATTAGCTCTTAAGCTTATAAAAAATGAGCTTCATGGGGGTTCAATAAGCTCATCAAATAGGCTAAAAGTTCCAAGGTATCTTCGTTTACCCGTTTCCGTATAAGAAAAGAACGAAAACGATAATATAATGGTCTAAGATCAAATGAAAACCTTTAATTGATACAAGGAGAACTTAAAATACTAAAAATCATTAAAAACAATCAGATAGCTAATAGTTAGGAAAAACAAGCATTAAAAATTTCAACAAACAGTTGGTGTGCATATATTATGGAAATACCTGAAGAAGTGGTTTGGGTATTTGTTTGATCTCCGGATAAATCAATGGTGATGATCTTATCTTGTTCAGTCATTGTTTTTAATAAAATTTGAACAAGAAGTTAGGTGAATTGAGATGAATTTTGAAGTTATTTTGGAATTGAATTGAATTGTTGTTGCACAAGGTTAGGGTTTAAAACTAGTCATCACTTACGGTATTAATTAAGACGATGGTCGGTGTTTGGGAGTTGGGTCTGTTTGTTTGTTGCCTTTTCAATTAGGTCGTGTTATGAATTTATTTTTAGTTGTGAGTTACTTTTTTAAATAGTACTAATGTACTTTTCAAATCATCTCGAGTTAGGTAATTTACTTTTTTTTAACCATCTATAAATTTATGACATTATGAGTAATATGACGATTTGCTACCGATTCAGCAGGTAAAATTAATTGAGAAATTTTACATCCACTCTAGATTTACAAAAAATTGTCCACATAATGGCATGACATGTAAATTGAACCAATCAAGTAGTAATATTTTCTTTTTCATATTTTTCACTCATCATATTCACATCACACATGTGTGTGTGATTTTGTTTTGTAAATCTTTAGTGAATGTAGCATTTTTCAAATTAATTACGACTAATATATAGTTTCATTTTATTCTTACGTGGATATTAATAATTGCAAATTAAGTCCCTGGCGAAAATGAAATAACCAAATAACCCTCCTTTTTATCTTTTCCACTAAATTTCCATTTTCTTTTATACGTTTTCTTATGTTTTCATACGTTTTAATACGTTTTCATACGTTCTTTACGTTTTAATCTGTTTTTATACGCTTTTTACGTTTTTGTATGTTTTGTACGTTTTAATACGTTTTTGTATGTTTTAATATGATATTTGTACACAAACGTATAAAAACATACGCAAACATATAGAAACTTAAAAGAGTATGAAAACTGAGGAAAACGTATTCCTACATAAGAAAATGTATAAAAACGAACGAAATCGGACAAAAACGTTCGAAACAGATAAAAACGTATGAATACATTTAAAAACGTTCAAAAGTACAAAATGAACAAAAACGTTTGAAAACGTAAGAAATCGACTAAAACATATAAAAACGGACAAAAACGGAGAAAACCCGATATAAACATATGAAAAGGTTCGAAAACAGATAAAAACATGAGAAAACATACAAAAATGTACAAAAACGCATAAAAACGTATAATGAATCACTTCGGGTAGTGCGTATATGTGGAATTTCGAACACACATGTAACTCAAATTAATGACGTAGATATTCAACAAGTCATGTTAGTATTTTTTACATGTTACAACAAGTTTCGTTACGTAGACAGTTAATAAAAAATAATGTTAGGTCACACTTTTAGGTAATTGAATCATTCATTGTTATATGGTTAAGCTTGAGAGTTTAGAGAGAGAGAGAGAGAGAAAAAGGGTTGTCAAATACTGAAGTGAAATAGAAAATGATGAAAGGATTACTGTGACAACTGGAAAATTTTCACATTTTATTTTTACGATTTTACGTACTATTTTTACTTTTTACGGCTATGTAAATCAAATTAAGTGAAAACGGGAAGTTACCTGCGTATAACTGAAAAACGTCATTTGGACGCCTTCCGACATTTGAATAAGCGTAGTCTTTTTACAACTAACACGTTTCGGCTTATCTGGCATAATTTCATGAAAATTATATTTTCTACGTTTAGCGTTTTAAATTTCATAAGATATATAAATACGAGTACTTTCATTCGTCACTTGTACATGCATTGCATAATTAATCACCCTAAATAATCCCACCTTGCATGAAGTTCAAAACTTAAATCAAATGGTCCCCCCCAGCCTTGTTCGTCCACCCCCTAACACAACACACCTCCATATTTTTAGCAAGCTTGTCTCCTAATCCCATACACACTCCATCTTTATCCCTCCTTTATGTCTCTTCCTAGATTTGAACCCTTATCCAAAAAGGATCTTAGGAGGAAGGATCTAGACCCTTGTCTAGATCCATTTAACCTCCCATTCACCTCATTTCATTTCTCATTTTTTTCACACACTTAAACACGCACACACCAAAAATATTTCTCTCCTCTCCTTCTTCCTCCCTTGGTTCGGACGCCACCATCAACAAACATACCCTTGGTGTTGATTTTCTTCATCTCAAATATTCGTGTTATTCATTCAAGCGATTCCTTGGTGATTGCTTCAGGTTAATCAAGAGTTTATTCAGGTATTATTCAAGAGCGGGTTAAATCCATCATTTTTCTTCACAACTTGTAAGCTATTTTTCATCATCTTTTCTTTTACCTCTTTCGTGCATTTCATCACTTATTCTTTCAAAAACATCACCATCCGTGCTTGTGTGAGCGATTTTTACAAAGATATCTAGCAAATAAAAAGAGGTTGTACGACTTATATATAAATTTCTAGTTTTTGTTCATTTTATTGTACTTTTGAATTAATGATGTGATTATAAGCGTTAAAAGTGATTTTTGATGATCGGTGAAAGAGATTAGGTAGTTTTAGAGTTGTTTGAAGCATTAGTAACAATCGATAGGTTAGTTTTGAAATTGTGTTGTTTGCGGCTAAGATAGGGTGTAGTTTTAGTAAAATACTTTGTTGTCCGAAATTTTTAAGTGTGTTAAGGATTCGTTAAAATTATTTTGAAAAGCTAAAACCTTAAAAATATGTTAGGATGTCTTAATACATTCGCGTGGATATAAAGAACGTAAAAATCAAACTTAAAACGAGTGAGATATGGCCCTTTGAAGTTCGGCGAAACACTGGTATTTCTAACAGCTCAAAAACTGTTTCGAACACATTTTGTCCAGATTTTAAATCCGCGTTTTGACCCATTTCAGGTCCGAGGTGGCAGAAACTTATAAAAGAAAACTTTTAGATCATGATTTTTCCTTCAAACATAGCTTTCTGTAGAGCCGTGAATCATTATAACAAAGGAGATACGCTCCTCCAAAATCGGACTAAATCTAGGAATTTTAATAAGTAAAAGTGAAAATGAGTTTTTGGGCGTTTTCAAGTCCGTTGGAGCTATAAAATACTTAGCGAATATTACAGTAATACTTAAATATTATGTAGGCGCGTTAAAAACTTTCAAAAACATTATTAGGTAAGCGTTAGAGAGTTTAGTAAAATCGATGACTTATATATAGACGTAATATATATATTAGCGGTTAAAATGACGACTTTGGCGTAAACATTATTTTGACTTATAAAACTAAAAAGCAAGTACGTGCAGATGATACCAACTTTCTACAAATTTCATATGCATCGTCCTTGCTACTAATTGCACCTAAGACGCGTTATTATTTACTTAGGTTGCGTTTAGGATTTCGTGCTCGTACTACGTTTCGTTGATTATTCCTCTACTCATCGAGTTGCTTAAGGCGAGTCTCAGAGCCCCTATTTTACTTATTTTGAACTGTTTTGAGGGAGAATATATGCTCGTTTACAAACTTATTTACTTGCTCGTTTATATGCTCGTTTACAAACTCATTTATATGCTCGTTTACATGTGCGTATACATGCTCGTTACATACTCGTTTTACTTATGGACACAAGTACTTACACTTTTTACAGATTGACACTAAGTTACCCATTTTCCATGAAGTCCTCACTATCATGAACCGTTAATTTCTTGACCGACCATACTAGTCAAGTAAACGCGAATGTTGTGAATAGATCTGTTGGATTGAACTCCCCTGTCCGGGTGTTGGTAGCTCTTACATGACCGACTGTACTGGTCAAACGGACGCATTCCATTGGAAGAACTCTAGGTGTAGGCAAAGCACCTACTGGGGCAACAATTTATAAACAACGTATACTTAAAGCCTCGGTGTCATGAGCTTAGTGCAATAGTAAACACTTTCTGTGATATTGTATGTGTTGAAATAGTCATACGTTTATAAATCTTATGGTCCACACTACTTTTACTGAACGTCACCATTTACTAAATACTTTTCATGATATTGTGAGTGAAGCAGTAGTCACTAAACACTTTTCATTATACTGTGAGTGAAGCAATAGTCACTAAACACTTTTCATGATACTGTGAGTGAAGCAGTAATTACTGAACACTTTTTATATTACTGTGAGTGAAGCAATAATTACTAAACCCTTTTGGTCCTCGTAAATAATCTACTTAAACCTATGAACTCACCAACATTATGTTGACGTTTTTAAGCATGTTTTCTCAGGTGCTTAACTCATTAGACCATCTTGATGTGCTATTTGGAGTCCTCATGCATTTGGCTCTGTTTTCATGGGAAATCTATCATTTATACCCGTTGCCATTTTAAAAACTTATCTTTTGTTTTCGCTGATATGACTTGATTATTTTGAATTATTGTAAAACTTAAATTATTTTATTTAATGCAATGAGGTATTATTTTTAAAACGTCCATATAGTGGTCATTCTCTGAGCTTTGTGTTTGAGATATTTATGAAGTCACACCCTTGTTACATATTTCTCCACGACCCATTTTGGGGGTGTGACAATTACAAACTACGTGTTTTCACTTACCTTCCCTTCAAGTAAGGAATGGTATTTATAGTGATGGTTTATCACTAACCTTATTCCTTTAATCCTTACTTAAAGATCCTAATGGGCTAACTTTAGATATTAAGCCCGTTATGAAACTCCCCTTTCCAAACTCGTCTATTTGACCCGAAATCGAAAACTTTGCGAAAGCATGACCGGGAATGACCTTGGGTCATTCTTTAACATCCTTTTTTTAAATACACTACAATTAGACCTTTGTAAGTTTCATTATCATAAAATATACTCTTTTAGCTTTACAACGATGTAAAGAACTCATTCTAACACTTTACGTTTTGGTTTCTACGACAAAAACAAGATTGACAAAAAGAACAAACCTTCTGACCAAAGATTACGGCGTAACCTAAGTGGTTACGGCGTAATCTCACTACCAAAGAAAATTTTATGGCGTAAAAAAAAGTTTACACCACTACAGAAAGTTATCTTTTTCCCAACTTGACTTTATTGACCCGAAAACTTATAAAACCTTCCAGAAATCATTATTATGTTATAATACAACATTACCATAATCATATGTGGTCTACATGACCTAAAATCATATTCTTCACAGGGTTACCAAACACCTCATTTTGACCCGTTTACATTTACCATTGACTCAAATACCTTCATTACATTATAAGACAAATACGAAAGACATTACCACTTGACGTTTGACACTTAAGAACCATCCATAACACTTTGGGGGTTCGACGTGATGGAGCTCGACTTCTATTCTATGCTCCTAAGTACAATTAATTACTCATACTCCCTACATCCGCATCTTAGCCTTTAATCCATTGCTTTACCTTCTTGAAAGAACCTACAAAACGTTAGACATCTAAACCGTAAGCAATACGCTTAGTAAGTAATAGACATACAAGTCATTATATTTCATTTAACACATTTATATCCTAAACTTTTAACACAACAATCATTCATAAACATATAAACTTGCATACCTTTCTACTTCACAACATTACTAATTATCTTTATCACAAGAACACATATCATGAAAGACACATCCATAAGGATTTACTCAATTAGCTAGATCATCACTAGTCTTCTCTCTTAATTAAGCACACTAGTTTTAATCTTCTTAAAGCCCTATCACATATTGCATAACACAAATATGATAAACTTAATATAACTTATTGTAAGTCAATTACTTACCTTTAATCCAAGCTAGAAACATTAAGAAAGCCATCACCATCAATCTTTGATTCCTACTCAATTATCATTACAGTTACATGTCAACATATAGATATAATATCATTATCAAGGGTTTACACAACCCATGAATCATACTCAAATTTTATTCCTTAATCATCATATGATCATATGATGAGAACCTACAACTACCAATTTAATTCAATAATACTTATTCTTATAATTACAATAATCTCATTAGATTACTTATGAACACCTTTTTACCCAAAACCCTCAATTTGGGTCTATGAACCCTAACCCTTAATTCACCAATTAATCAATAATTAGAGGTTACTTATATTGTATGATCATTGCTAGTGGCTTATTTCTTGCTATAGAACATAAATCCTTTCATGAATTGATCATCAAGACTCCATGGCTTTTTCCCTCCTTTTTCTTTTCTCCTGGGTCGACACATACCAAACACACATGAAATATGTGGAAGCGTTCAAAGATATTACTAAATATCTCTGGTAGTTAGCACTACTTTGCCTATTTGGCAACCATAGTCCCTCAAGTCCTTTTCTTCCATATTTGGCCACACTAAGTTATTTAACTCATTTATCACTTGTCAATTTTAGCCCCTTAAGTTATATTCTTTTATAATTGTGACACGTTAACTTTCTAAACCCATTTACATCGTATTTATACTTGTATTTTGACTACCGGGTTTGACTAGTCGATCATGTAACGTCTTCAAACTTATAAGAGTCGTAGTCAAACTACTCCAATGGCCTTTTCGTAGTAAAATACTTATAAACCGGTTTTTAGGGTGTTACAAATCTATCCCCCTTATTTAGATTTCGTCCCCGAAATCTCTTCATCCAATATTGACCATAACTTGGTCACATTTTACTCCTTATTTTATTTTAGCATTTTCATGCATACACTTAACTAGTTGCATCAACCTATATGGTTTTGCAATCCTATGTATGCTATAATACCTCTATTTATCCTTAACTCGTTCTAATTCACGTTTATTTCTACCACATTTACGCTTTTCTTATTGACCAACATCATCTAGGTGACATTTATCCTTTTTGATTATCTTATTTTAGTAACTTTTTACCTATATCATTACGTTCCCATTCATTTCTTTTCTACATTTTCATCAAGAATTACATGTTACTTGAGAAATTTCATTATCTCGATTTATCACTAGCCAACATTAGTTTACACTTTTTTAATAACTATAGTCATCTTGACATTCCTTTCGTCGATTCTATTATCACACTTTACTTTCATTACTTCCTTTTTAATAAATTTTCATCAAGGACTATAAGTCACTTGGAATAATTTAATATTTCGTCTTATATCTTTCACATTTCATTAGAGTGCTAAAAACACTTACCGACCCCTATAATCATTACATCATGCCATAAGGCATATTATATCCTCAATTCAACTTTTCTTTCTTAACCCTATACTCTTAACATCTAAATGTAACTTTCTTTCTAAAGTCTTTACCTAAGGTCGCACTCGAATTCTTATTTTGCCTATCTTATCTCCTAAATCGTCTAACTAATTCTAGACTTCCATTTTCTACTTCCTTAATTCCTATCATGTTATGCCGAGAACACACAAGCACACTCATCTATACTTCTTTATTTACATTGAGAAGCGTCCCAATCAATGCAAATAAAGAAATATAAACTTATGGTTCGGTGATTCACAATTTCTTTATTCAAATGAAAAGGCGTCCCAATCCATTTAAATAAGGAGATTATAAATCATCCTATTTATATGTTTCCATCATAACACTCAAACTTACATAAGTCTTCATTACAATTTATTTATCTCATTTTGATTACTCATTCATTTTTAATATCGTCTTTTGTACTCTTGGATCCAATCTCCTTAACTTTTTCCCGAAGGAAACTTGGCTTTCTTCCCGTAGGAATTCGCCCATTACCGATACCCTTGTGGTATCATTAACATTCTCTGGCTATCCTGAAGGATGCTATCCCGAAGGATACTATAACACCCCCATTTTGACAAATGTAGCAGCGGAAGCTAATCTGGGGTATTACTTCATAGTACAACAGCCATAATCATAGAAAACGACTCGTAAAGAGACGTTTTTAGAAAATTTAGTTATCATTCATTTATTCATCAGAGTTTTACAAAAGAGAGATCCTAAAATCTAGAAACATAAAGTTTGAATGATAACAGTTTAACCATCTTCAAGTCTGTGCCACTCCGTGCCATAAGTTGCTCAATTACCTGAGATAAACATGCTAAAAATATCAACACAATGGTTGAGTGAAATTTATAGGTTTATGATAAATAGTTTGAATACAAGTTATCATAACAGTGGGTTACGTTGTTATACATCCATAAAAGTAATAATTGCAATGTAGATACAATTATCATAGAAAACAGTATTATTTCCCTAAGCTCATGACACCGAAGCCTTGAGATAATCAATAATCACAAGTAGTTGCCCCAAGGGGTGCCTTTTGCCAAACACCCGCATAGATATTCAAATGAAGTGCGTTTGGTTACCAAAAGTACATGTATAGCAACAGGGGAGTTCAGTCCTAAATTAATCTATTCACAGCATTCGCGATTACTCCGAAGAGTAATTAACGGTTCATGATAGTGGGGTCTTAATGACAAAAGTAGGGACTTAGGCAATAATGCATCAGGATAGCATACAGTTGGAAAAATACTTGTATTCATGGTTTATAGCATGTATCCCCCTCGCGGGTTTATGAAATATTTCAAAGATTTAAAATGCGAGGCTATGAACTCACCTTAACAGGGAAATCTGATTGATGACAAAAGTATATCAAATGAAAGTAATGGCCTCGTCACGCAACCTGAGGTAATATGTCAAGTCTTAGTTTGATTGTTTATGCTTCAAAACTTTATGAAGTTTAATCATACAAATTACTTTGATTTATGGAAATATTGTATCACTGTTCGGGCTATCATAATTCAGAGGCTATGTAGTAAACGTTTGAGGAGCCAGGACACTTTAAATCGTAAATCCAGCAAACTCGTCAAAACCTATACTTAAATGAAACCCCTCACACGAAATTTCCTAGTAACGTGATACGATAAGATTTTAAGTTTCTTCAAATGCTAGTCGATGATAAATTACTTTAAATATATAACGTAATTGTTTTATAATGCGTCGATCGTTGATTAATAACGATAAATGTGTCGGGTTTTAATAAAATCAAGTTTTATAATATTTATACATATTTTTGTAATTTATATAAAAATATTATATTTTATATTTTTAAGAATGCAAAATTGGCAATATATACCCTTGATTTATATATTTTTACAAAGTTAGTCCTTTATATAATAAGTATATATATATTAAACCTTTATCTTTGAAACTTGGCAAAAACAGCCCTTGGAGTTATAACTTTAATATAATTACAGAAATGGCCCTTGTAGTTATTAATTTCCAAAAGTTACAATATATACCCCTTGCATGGATTCGATTTACAAAACAAGTCCAAAATGTCATGCAAGCTTATTTTAGGATTCCAAAAGAGATTTGCAGCTTAGAATAAGCTAAAATAAGAAGTTCTAACGTAACAAAAATTTAGAAAAAGGATTCGTTAGCTAGATATATCGAAAACGGGTCGTTTTAGGGTTTTAGCAAAAACGCATGGGTTTTATGATTCAAGGCTCAAACAAGGGTTCATATGGGATCTAATAGACCTTATGATAGTTCTAAAACAATAACATGCTTGATCTAACGTGTAGAAAACTTACAAATTTGAAAACGGGTTGAAATGGGTTGTTTCGGTTTCGTACGCCTAGAAATGGGTTCAAAGCTTCGTTCTTCTTGGTTCTTGGCTTCTAGGGGCTTGATATCTTCCTTATGCTACTGCTAGTGCAAGTCTTGATCAAGGTTTTAAGGTGGAAACAAGTGTGGTGAATGATTTTTGAAGTGGTGTTGGGTTCGGCTATATATAGCCTTTGAAAAGACTTGGTGCCCAAGTTTTGGTATTTGATTAGTGTCCTAGCTAGCTGAGGCGACTAAGGGATGCTATATGGTGATTCTTATAACCTAGGAATATAGCTATGAATGGTGAAGGGTGGTGGGAGGTCACGGCTAACCAAGGAGGTGACGAACCACCTTGGTGCCTAAGTTAGTGATGCGGTGATGATGGTGGTGTGAGGGAGGTGCTAGGGTGGTTGCTTGGTGATGCAAGGGAGGTGCTTGAGGTGCTTGTTTAAGGTTTAGGGGTGTTTGGTTTGTAGTTTTAGGTTTTAAGGCATTTTGTGTAGATTAGGTTAGGATTAGGGTTTAGATTAGTGTTTAGGGTTAGGATTAGCGTTTAGAAAGGACTTAAGGATTAGGTTTAAGGTTTAGGAATCATGCATTAAGTGCTTGTACTTTGTGTTAAAGCGGCGGTAAGGTTTAAACATGATTTAGGAGCTTAAATGACCTAATTTGGTTTTTAGGCATGATTAGCTTGTACATTATGCTTTAAAAGGTTATACTAGGGTTTAGGAGGGAAAATATATTCAAATTTTATGCTAGGGTATTTGTACATAAGCCTTGAATACTTGTACACTTGATTTAACATAAAATAACACATGAAATTAGGGTTTTGGAATAAACATTAACGGATAATGTTCGTTTAGAAATAATGTCTTGAAAACTACGCTAAGTAGATAACGTACATGGTATAGAGGATATTAGAATATTGACTTGACATATTAGGACGTTTACTTGATATAAACGTAGATAGAATTGGCATAGGTAGTTGCGTGAGCTCGTTTACTTTAGTTATGTAATCTATGTTACATAATGGAATAAAGCGAAAAATTTCCCTGTAAAAAGGTGGTATATATAGATGTTACATTGCATCTAATAAAATAGATGGATATTACATTGCATTAATTTAATAGATGGATATTTATATTGATGAAAATTGCGGGTTGTTATAGTCCCCCAACGTAAAAGAAATCTCGTCCCGAGATTTAGTTGGAATTTGAAGTTATGTTGGAAAATAGATGTGGATATTTGGCACGAATTTCATCTTCGCGTTCCCATGTAAATTTTGGTCCTCTTTTAGAGTTCCATCTTACTTTGACTATAGGAATACGACTTTGTCTTAGTTGCTTGACCTCTCGATCCATAATCTCCACTGGTTCTTCCACAAAGTTGAGTTTGTCATCAAGCCGAAGCTCTTTCATTGGAATGACAAGTGATTCGTCAGATAAGCATTTCTTTAGATTAGAAACGTGGAAAGTATTGTGGACATTTCTGAGTTCTTTAGGAAGTTCAAGTTTATATGCCACTGGACCGACTCTTTTAAGAATCTTAAATGGTCCAATGTACCGGGGATTAAGCTTTCCTCGTTTTCCGAATCGGATGATACCTTTACGAGGTGATACTTTTAACATAACACGATCTCCAACTTGAAATTCTAAAGGCTTTCGCCTTACATTGGCGTAACTTCTTTGCCGATCTCTTGCAGCTTGCAAGCGTTGTCGAATTTGCACTATCTTTTCAGTGGTTTCATGGATTATTTTTGGTCCCGTAAGTTGAACATCTCCAACTTTCGCCCAGCAAATAGGTGGTCTGCACTTTCGACCATAAAGTGCCTCAAATGGTGATGTCTTAATACTGGCATGGTAACTGTTATTGTAAGAAAATTCCACTAAGGGTAAGTGTGTTTCCCATCCTTTTCTAAAATCTATAACACAGGCTCGAAGCATGTCTTCGAGTGTTTGAATGGTTCTTTCACTTTGTCTATCAGTTTCGGGATGATATGCCGTACTCATGTCTAATTGAGTACCCAAAGCACTTTGTAATGATTGCCAGAATCTGGATGTGAAATGACTGTCACGATCCGAGATGATAGATATTGGCACTCCATGCCGGGAGACTATTTCCTTTATGTACAATCTTGTAAGGGTTTCCATACTATCTGTCTCTCGGGTAGGGATGAAATGTGCGGATTTGGTAAGGCGATCGATAATGACCCAGATTGTGTCATGTCCGTTTGAGGTTTTGGGTAGTTTTGTGACGAAATCCATCGTTATTCTCTCCTACTTCCACATAGGAATCTTTGGTTGTACTAGTAAGCCGGATGGCTTCTGACATTCAGCTTTAACTCTAGAACATGTTAAACACTTGCCGACATATTCAGCAATGATTGCCTTCATGTTAGGCCACCAATAGAGTTTCTTTAGATCCTGATACATCTTGTCAGAACCTGGGTGAATGGAATACTTTGATTTATGAGATTCATGCATGATCAAGTCCCTCAGATTACCAAAGAGTGGTAACCAACTTCGATTCTTGATACATCGGGTTCCATCAGGACGTATTTCAAATGCTTTGTCCATTCCTCGTAAGTTCTCAGCTTTGAGGTTTTCTTCTTTGAGTGCTTCATTTTGGGCTTGGAGGATTTGTGATGGAAATTTTGGGTGAATGGTCATGACTAATGATCTAACTTGGAGTGGTTTGATTCGGCTTAAGGCATCTGCCACAACATTTGCCTTTCCAGGATGGTAACGAATCTCACAATCGTAATCTGCGAGCAATTCTAACCAACGGCGTTGTCTCATATTCAACTCTTTTCATCATTTCAACTCTTTCTGATCAAGGATATGCTGAAGACTTTTATGATCAGTGAACACAGTACATTTGGTGCCATACAGATAGTGTCTCCAAATTTTAAGAGCAAACACTACTGCTCCTAATTCGAGATCATGAGTGGTATAGTTTTCTTCATTAGACTTAAGTTGTTGGGATGCATATGCAATAACCTTCTCTCTTTGCATTAACACCGCTCCTAAACCTTGATGGGATGCATCACAGTAAACAACAAAATTGTCATTTCCGTCTGGTAATGCTAAGATTGGAGCTTTATATAGCTTCTGTTTTAGCAGTTGGAAGGCTGACTCTTGGTTTTCTCCCTAGATATACTTCTTGTTTTTCTGGGTTAATTCCGTCAAAGACTTTGCAATCTTCGAGAAATCTTTGATAAATCTCCGATAATGGCCGGCAAGTCCTAAGAATTGATGTATTTCTGTGGGTGTAGTAAGAGATGCCCAATTCTTAACTGCTTCAATCTTGGCAACAATGAATGTCCTTGACTATCAATTAAGTGTCTCCAGAATTGCACGATTACGAATCCAAAAATCACACTTAAGACCTGGAGAACTTGGCATACAACTTCTCTTTCTTGAGTAATTCCTAGATTATTCTCATATGGATTTACGTGCTCTCTTTGTTACGGGCGTAATCAGAATATCATCGATTGAAGCACTATTACGAATTTTATGTCATAAGTACGGTTTTACATACACGGTTCATGAGATCCATAGTACAGCTGGTGTGTTAGTTAAACCAAATGACATTACTTGAAATCATAATGTTTGTATCTTGTTTTGAAGCATCTTGGGCATAACTTTCATCCCTGAACTCTCAGTTGATGATAGCATATTCTTAAGTCAATCTTCGGTTAGACAACTCGAACCTTTAAGTTTGTCAAATAGGTCATCAATCCTGGGTAATGGGTAATGATTCTTTAGTAAAGTTTATTCAACTCTCGATAATCGATACACATCCTGAAAGATCCGTCTTTCTTTTTTTACAACAAGACAGGAGGCTCCCCAAGGCGAAGAACTTGCTCGATAAAACCTTGCTCTGATCAAAAACTCTTGAATTGGTTAGATAGTTTCCCAAGCAATTCTGAAGGAGGCTAATCTATAGGGTGCCCGGGCTACAAGAGTTGTATCATGGAATTAAGTCGATTTGGAATTCTACTTGCGAACGGGAGGAAGGCAGGTGATCTTCAGGAAAAACTAGTTAGGAATTCTCTGACATCTGGGGTATCTTCTAGTCTTATCACGTCAGACTTCTTTTCCATTATACCAGGATTTACAAAAACATGACAACCTCGGAATATACCTTTCGGTTTTTATACATGATATGAGATTTAGGTCGAGTTTTTTACTTTGGTCACCTCGATGATCAAAGTTTCACCTGATTGGGATATATGGTCGACTTTCTCGTACACAGATAATTTCTACCGAGTTGAATGGCAAAAGATCAACTTCGAAAGGGTGTTTAACATTGTCAGGGTGCAACCTCTGAATAATGGTTTTTGTGCATACTAGGTTACCGTCAGCCATTTCAATGTCGTTAAAAGGTATCTATAGTAATTGGTGGATATTTTTAGCATAGGAGGCAAGAGATATGGATACAAAGCTTTTATCAGCTCCAGAATCAAATAATACTCTAGCTAGATGTTGGTTTAGAAGGAACATACCCGTGACTACGTTCGGGTCTTGGTGAGCATTCCTATCCCTCAGCATGTAGGCTCTTCCCTGGGGCATTATTGTTGGTGGTCTTTCGGCACTGATTTGCATAATGCCCTTTCTCTCCACATGCATGACAAGTAACTGTCACTGGTAGCAGATACTTCCAGTGTTGGGCCCCTTGTTTTCTACAGTTCTTGGTCCAGAGGCCCACCTTGTTGCAAGTATTACACTTAACAGTGCAAGGTCCTATGTGATGCAGAGTGCATTTCTTACACAAAGGACGGTTTCTAGTTATACCCTGGTTTCAGTAGAGTGAAGCTATAAGACCTGAAGGTTCCTGCTTCTATTGTTAGGTCGGTGATTATTGTAAGCGATGTTTGGTGTTGGTGTTACGGTAGTTGTTATTGTTGAAAGTTCTTCTGTCGTTAAACTTTCATTTGTGATTAATTGATGCTTTCACCGGAGTGTGATTCGTTACCTGATCCATTAGCCTTTGGGCTATGTTAATGGCTTCCTCTAGAGTTTGAGGTTTAGAGGCGATAACATTCCCTTCAATACTTCGAGGCAATCCCCCGATGAAAACTTCTATCATTTTCTCCGAATTTGGCACCATAGTGGGACACAAGGTTGCCAATTCCTAGAATATTCTCACATATGTCTTGAGATCATTTCCTCTTCACAATTAAGTGGTAAAATTCGTCTTCCATTCTTCTGGACCTCAAGTGCGGAGGACAATACTTCTTATCAAAAACTTTTTTGAATTCAATCCAAGGTAATCTTGAAAGCTTCTTCTATCCCAATAGTTGGGCAAAAAGAATTATAACCAGGATAGAGCTTCTTCAATTAAAGTACCAGTAGCAAACTTCACCTTGCAGTCTTCGATACAGTTGCTACGGGAAAACACTGATTCAGTTCGGTCAAACCAGCGGATAAGTCCAACACCTCCTCTTGAACCTTTGAAGTTGATAGATTGGCAGCTCATGAACTCTTTGTAGCTACACATGTTCTTAGCTACCGTAGCTTTTCTCTTGGTCTGGTGGTATTATCAGTATTTGCCATGTTAGCGGCTTGTGCTTTCAGAGCTGCGGAAACACTATCAGCAACTAGTTTCTTGATGGCAGCCTGAGTCATGGTTGGTGCTTCAGATGTTGACGTCCTTTTGGGAGGCATTCTATCAACATAAGACAACACGTAATAAGAATGATATCACAAGTCTTAAAATGCAATGCTTATTTTTGAACTTTAAGCATTTTTAACAATAGTGATATTGAAATCATAGATACTTATTTGATATGGATTCTAACAAGCATCTGATTTATTATAAGTCACGGTATGATTCATAATAATGACGACGGAGATAATGATGCATATTTTAAATTTACACGGTGTATTCGTTAACTCCCAGGTTTATATAGGATGAATAATATAAATCGGTAATTTGATTCCTCTCTAACATACTCTATATAATATAATATATAAGTATATAAGGACTAGAAAATTATAGTATAGTAAGTATTTTCCGTCAGATTTAAGAAACAACTTTTAACCAAAGTTGTCTCAAAAACCTCCCGGGTCGTTTTCCCTCGACGAAGCGTGAATTGAAAATCGGTTAAGTCCGTGATCGCGCGTTTTGAATGGTTTTAAAGATTTTTGATTTGGGTTTTCTAAATCCTACTAAATATAAATGACAACTGATAAAATGCTCGAAAAAAGTAAACAAGAAGATGAAAATTAACACGTAAGGCATTAAAATGTAAATTGAAATTAAAGAAACGCGACAATTAAAACTAAATTAAAACCTAAAAATGAATGTTCTAAACTTATCTAATCCTACTTGCCATTTAAAAGAAAAGGCTAAGGAAATTCTAAAACGAGGGTACTTAAAGCTTAAAAACGAAGAAAACGAGAACGAGAACGAAATCTCGTTCTTTAAAAAGTGAAATTACAAAATATTAACCCTACGAAAGTAAATTTCAAACCTAAGCCTAAAATATGATAAAAGAAAATTTTAGAAAAAAGAATTTTATTTTTTTGATTATTTTTCTATTTTTATGATTTTTTAAAGTTTTTAATGAAAATAAATGATTAAAAATACTAAACGTTGAGTTAAAAATCTAAGAAATTTTTGAAAATAGCTTATGATAAGCAGGATGCAGGAAAAATGGGAAATTATAAAGAGCTAAACTAAATAAGCCGGAAAAAATCAAATAAGCATTCGAAATGCTTATTATTACTAAAACTAAAAAAAAGGGTTAAAAGTATTTTAAATGCACCTTGAGACGTAAAAGTCCCAAGGGCGCAGTGGTTAGAGATGTGTGGTGTTGGGTGTTATAAAGGTTGAGGAGGGTTGAGGTTATGGGTTCGAGTCCTGCTCACCCACAATTTCCCCTCTTCCCCTTTTTTTTACTTTTTGCAAAAACTTTAAAAAGCAAACCTGTAGAACAGCTAAAAATAAGCAAAATTTATAAAAGAAGCTTTTTATAAAAACAAGTAAATAAGCTAGAAATTGGCTTAAAAACAGACAGAAATACTTCAACTCTTTTTTAAACTTTTTGTTACAATACAACTACACTAATAAGCTAAGTTAGGCTTAATTCAAATCAAATAAGCTATGACTAACCTAAAACTACCCTAATAAGCTATTTGAACTACACTTAAGATAAAATGACAAGCCATAAGCTGAAAAACCAATAAGTACTTTTTCACAAAAAAACAGTTCTTAAACAGCCTGAACATGCAACTTAGAGCTTATTTTTAAGCACTCTAATGGAACCTTATTGCAATAAGCTCTATACCTACTTAAAGCATGATCTTAACTCTATCTAAATCAACATTCAAAAACTATTTTGAAAATCAAATAAGCAATGAAAGAACTTAATGAAAAAGCCACTTTTACTTTTAACTATGTTTTTGTCTTTTTAAGAAAATTTAAAATAAGCTAAGACTTTGCCCTAGTAAGCTATAAACAACTTATAACTAATCTATCTAACAGTTCTAAACAAGGATTAAGATAAAAATATTAACTAAAAGCTAAAAAAATTAAATAAGCTTTTTGGTGCAAACTGCTAACCAAACAATCCCTTAAGGGAGTTTTAGGCTTATTTTTTTAATAAGCTAAATGATCCTTA
>BQNB010077849.1:0-30718 GCA_026074375.1 Tanacetum coccineum
TTGAATCAAATTCTTTGGAATTATTTGATTTTTTGATAACTTAAAACTTTACCTCCAAATCTGTCAAGGTTTAAAAATTGAGTAAGTCTAGAATATACTCAATAAGACTCCAACCTAGAAAGTTAATAAGACACCATCATGATTATGGAATGTGATGACTCACATTAAGTCTTATGAAATTGCACTTTTGAATTTGTTAAAAGTCTTATGAAGAAAAACTAAACTCAGAAACTGTCAATGTATCTTGTAATTGTTACTCTACATGCTAAGTAATTATAGAAGAGTCTTTAATTACAAAAAGTGAGTGGGAGCGTTTTAGATCGGAAAAAGATAAAAAATATAAAATACATAACATTCTTAAATACACTAGTGAATATCATATCGAGGCTTTAAATGTTAAACCTTATAATGATATAATTTTCGTTCATAGATCCTGCAAGGATACCTTAATACTTGATTGATAAATGTTATATAAATGTTAAGGAATATGAGTCACAGGATCATCGTGAACCTGTTAATTATTAAAGATGCATTATTGAATTTTGATTTTGGTATCATGGTGAAACCATCAAGATGCATTGTTGAATTTTGAATTTGATTAATGACTCAAACTATGAATGTTAAGATGTTAACCATAAAGATAATCATTTTTGGAACTTGATTGATCTTTAACTAAACGGTTAGACGGTGAAGTTAAAATGAGTTTCTTCAAAGAGAAGAAAAACCCAAGTGGTTTGGTTCTTGGTTTCAAACTCATAAGGACAATGTTGTACACATATTTAATGCATGCATTATGATAAGTTTAATCATACTCAAGCAATTGATTGTGATTAAATATTCTTTCTATGCGCATTAATTAATATAAAGATGGTTGTTTGTCATACTAGTGTTCATATTGATGAAATATGATAATGAATTTAAAACTCTTTCTTGGATGATTACTATTGCAAGGACGAATAGTAATCAAAGGAGTTTATGAATTCATACAATCTTTATGAAGTGTACAAGAGGCAAGAATCCAAGTATGGATTATTGCAAGCATCTAGGAGAATAATCTTATGTTTATTGTTAAATAAAGATAACTCATGAGTAATTCTAAAAGCTAGAGGGAGTATTATGTTCAGGTTTCTTTCACCTGAAAGATTTAGGAAATAAAACATTCAACCTTGAAATATATGTTTATTGCTATGAACATATGCGGTATATAAATCTAACATAATTCGACATACCATTTAGAACGTCTAAATGGATAGACATCTTTTGATAAGATAAAACATGAATGAAATCTTAAGTTAGACTAAAGAATTCATTATGTATATTATATTGTGTAGAGGAATAGTTGTATCATGCATGAATGCAAGATGATTTAACAATATTGGTATTTAATAGAAAGTTATTAGATAATCATTGAATTGAATATATTAATAGAATATGTTTGAATTTTGAAATATTCTTAGATTATAGATTTGTCCATAATAATGAAAATCTAAGGATATATATTGCAACAATTTATTGTGCAATTAGAATAAACTAATAAACTTGGAGTTCATGAGGTGCCAAACATTATTAAGAGAATATTCATTGTTTACAAATTTTAAAAGCATGAGGTTGTTTGTATACACGGATTCTAAATCGAATTGAGATGACACTCAATACTAGTCATGGTATGATTTCATTTTTGATGATGACCATATGGACTAGTTGTGCTCAACTAAGAGCATATTTGCATTATACATTAAAGAATAAGAATACTTTACACTTTTTGAAAGCTGCGAAAGATGATTGTTGTCAATAGTTGATGTCACACACCTTATGAGATATACTGTGTTAATATTGAGATATTTGTATAAACAAACAATCATCATAGATATTTAAGAACTTCATTAATTGAAATTTTGAAATAAGTATTCTCAAAATTTCGAAAGATCAAAGCTAGTTGAAATTAATGAAATCTATGCCTTGTCAACAAGTACGATAGTCGTATCTTGAGGCATGATTCGTCAACTAGAATTATCATGCATTTGATCTATTTAGTATTTGGATAAGGGATGTTAAGACAATTTTATTAATGATAAAGATACGTGGTATTAAGTTATATTTAATATAAATTGTGTCCTATATTTGCATGTTTAATCCGTAAATAATATTTTTATTATTCTAAATGAGTCCATTGTCGATCAACAATATGATAATATAGTTTAACTAAGACAAATTTGAGTGATTGGTGATATCTTGGATATTAAAAGATGTGTCCGCCAAACTCACATGATATTCATAAAATGAATATTGGACTTCCCCAACCAACAAGATTATCTTTATGGATCGGCGTCATTAAGTAAATCTTGTAAGTGATTTTGTTTACTAAATCCTTAGACTTGAGATGCAAGTATGTCTTGCATGTGTGGATAATCCTTCTTGATGTAGTTTAAGTTATCATGAATAAGGTAGCTAATAAGGACTATTTTCAGAAGCGATTGTGAAGCATATGACTTGACACTTGTAGTCAATAAAGAATTTGTTACTTTAATAGTTAAAGTATGATGCCACTGGGCCCCTCGTAGGATTAATCAGATATATGTGTGGCCGCACCCAAAAGCTCATGTAGAAGTGTCTCAATGACTTTTGGTAATCTTGATTAATCATATATATACCAGAAACATAATCGTTAAATAATGAAATGACTTTGATCCATATCCATTTTTAACACGGTATCAGAAACAAAGGGATTGTGAATACATAAATCATTTATCCGTGACTTTATGAAACCACATTCGGATATTTCTGGGAGCATTGACGTGTTGCTAGACGCTCGGCATCCCAGTCATGAATAGTAGATGAGCATATCCGAGATTAACATGCCATTGATCAAAATTAATGAATCTCAAAAGAACTAGGAATTTCATAGAGAATGAAATTGATAAAGACATTGTCTACCTAAAATAAATTCGTGATGTGATTACGGCAACCCTCCTCATAAACGAATCTAAAATATAGATCCTAGCCTTAGTTTAAAATTGGGTAATTAATTAAGGTATATTCTAACTAAAATTGTTTTATCTTATAGATGTCTACTGAAAATGGTGTGAATCCTCCCGCTCCCAATCCTGCACATAACTCAAACTTCTCATTACTCTTAGTTCTTGGGAGGGAAAGACTCATCGGTCCTAACTATATGGACTGGGTGTAAAACCTTAGGTTCACCCTAAGGTACGAGAACAAAGAGTATGTTCTCGATGAGCAAATTCCCACAATCGATGATGATTCAACCCAAGAAGATATTAAAGCTCAACAAAAGCACTATGATGATGCAAACAAAGTGTCATGCGTCATGACATCTTCCATGAGCCTTGAACTACAAAAGAATTTTGAGAACACCTAGGCTTATGAAATAAACCAAGAGCTCAAAGAAATGTTTCAGGCAAAGGCAAGCAAGGAATGCCTTGATGTTGTTAAATCCCTCATGGCATGCAAACCAAAACTTGGAGCCTCTATGTGTGCTTTCGTCTTAGAGATGAAAGGGTACTTTGACAGATTGGAATCTCTGAACATGGTGTTCGATGTTAAGCTTTCTATCAACATACTCCTATCCGGTCTGTCAGCTGATTACAATTAGTTTGTGCTCTCGTATCAAATGAACGGGAAAGAGACCTCAATAATGGAACTCCATAGCTTGTTGCAAACCGCTGAGCAAGGGATTAAAAATTTGATGTGCCCTCTACTTCAACAGCTCCTGTGTTGACTATTGGTCATAATGCAAAGAAAAGAAAGACTTCTCATTCCAATCGGAAAGGAAAGCTCGCAAAAGGAAAGTCCGATCGTAGGTCTAAGAGAAAGGCTGAATCTGAGATTGCACCTACAAGCGATCCAAAGAAAGCAGTGTGCTTCTACTGCAACACAAAGGGGCATTGGAGGCGTAGTTGCCTAAAATATCTGAAGGATCTCAAAGACAGAAGAGTCAAAAAGGGTAGTCACTCGGGTATGTTTATGATCGAACTTCACAATACTATAACTTCGGATTCGTGGGTCCTGGATACAAGGTGTGGTACTCACATTTGCACTGTTTTGCAGAGTCTAAAGGAAAGTATGAGGTTGAAGCATAGAGAGCTCAACTTAGTCATGGGAAATAAGACAATCACGTCTATGACAAGGATTATAAAGTACAAACTCATGCTAAAGTCTAGAGTTATGATAGATTTAAATAATTATTGTTATTTGTTAGAAATGACAAGAAACATTATTTCATTTCATGCTTTGTTTAAGGATGGTTATAAATTTTCATTTGATAATGAGAATGCATATATTTTGGTTTATTCAAATAGTTGTTTTATGTTTAAAGCTTCTCCTTGCAAAGGCATATATGAAACTGTTAAATGTATCAGTCATAATGGCAATGTGATTTTAAATGTTGGTTCGTCTAATGAGCTTGATAAATAAAAATTGTGGCATTCCCGTCTTGGGCACATAAACAAGAAACGCATCGCCCAACTCCAAAAGGATAGAGTGTTGGAATCATTCGACTTTAAATCGGATAATGTATGTGAGTCTTGCTTATTAAGCAAGATGACTAAATCACCATTCACAGTATCGTGTGAAAGAAGTGAAGGATTATTGGACTTAGTACACACAGATGTGTGTGGACCATTCTGATATGCCACAAAAGATGGAAAACGCTACTACGTTACGTTTACTGATGATTTCAGTAGATATGGATATGTTTATCTGATTAAACATAAGCTAAGTCGGATACCTTTGAAGTATTCAAAAGGTATCAAAACGAGGTAGAGAACCAACTGGGCAGAAAGATAAAGGTACTCCGATCCGATAGGGGAGGAGAATACCTTAGTATCGAATTTTTCTATCATCTTAAAAACTGTGGTATAGTTTCACAGTTAACTCCTCCTAGAACACCACAACTAAATGGAGTTGCTGAGAGGAGAAATAGAACCCTGTTAGACATGGTTTGATCTATGATGAGTCGATCAACACTTCCAATAAGCTTATGGGATTACGCATTAGAGACAGCCACCCATATCTTAAATCTTGTACCCACTAAGAAGGTTTCGAAGACACCTTTTGAGATGTAGAATGGAAATCGTCCTTCTCTTGGGCACATCAAAATCTGAGGTTGTGAGGTCTACATTAAACGAGAAGCTCAGGACAAACTAGAAGCCAGATCTAAAAAGTGTCTTTTCGTCGGTTATCCAGAAGAGTCAGTTAGATATTTGTTTTACAAACCCAAGGATCATGTGGTATTTGTAGCTCGAAGAGGAGTGTTCCTTGAGAGAGAAATGATATCTAAAGAGGACAGTGGGTGTAAGATAGACCTTGAAGAAATTCAAGAGTCTATCGATGAAGAACCTATAGTGAACACTGATACTCAACCAAAGGTGGTGACACCTGTTAAGCCTGATGATATATCCTTACCCATTCGCAAAACAAGTGGTAGAGTCGGCAAGCCTCCTCAGTTCTACTATGGTTTCCATATTAAAGAGGACAAGATTAGTGATAGTACACTAAGTGGATTAGATGAGCCTGCTAACTACAAGGAAGCGATGGCAAGCCCTGAGGCTGCTAAGTGGAAGGAAGCTATGAAAAGCTGATGAGGTGTCATTTTATACACTTTTTCGGGGTCGTTTAACCCCCAAAATCGTGTATTTATGCCCAAAATAGGTACTTAATTGTTCATTTTCAGGTATTTCACATTTGGAAGACATTTAGAAGAATTACACGTGACTTGGGCTCATTTGGAGAAGAAACAGACAAGACTACGGACCTACACCAACATCTATCAAGAATGTCTCTACAGTGGCTAGAGACGGCGTCACAAATACAACGTGACGCCGTCACCACGAAGATCAAGACGGCGTTACCATATCTCACGATGGCGTCACAGTACACGACCTAGCCCAATATCTAGAATATTCTATTCATGATGGCGTCACGATTAAAACGCGACGCCGTCACAACGTTTTTCCTATATATACAAACCCGAATTTAGGGTTTTGAGTGTGTAACTTTAGAATAAAAAGAGGGTACAAACGCTAGTTCGTTTAGCAGCTGTTAGGGACGACTTTAGGGCCTAAAAACCCTATTGTACTTCCTCCAACTCATGTTTTAATCAAGTAAGGTTTACTTAATCATTCAATATGCTTGTGTTCTGTTTTGATTTATTGTTCTTGCTTTATCTTTAACATGCTTGGCTAAACCTCCTATTGTGTTTATTTATGATTGTATGAAACCTAGAATGTAGATCTTAGTGGTGTTGCTTCTTGTGATGGATGTGCACGTTAGGTCTTAGAAAACCAGCTTTTGTCTGCATCGCTGTTGATATGTCTAGGGAAACGTGATTGTGTAGAAAGGATACCATCGGGTAATAGTCTTCATACTACCTTGCCCCCTAATATGGTTGATCCACTCTTAATATATTTCACATGCACTTAGTAAACTCCTAGGGGCCGTGTAATAGTCTTCATACTACCTTGCATGTGCGTTGCTCTAGCGGCATACTAAGTAGACGGTGGGTTCGTGTAATTCATTCATGCTTTAGGAAATAGTTACACAGATCATCACAAGTGTGACAAGGCAACAACACTAGGAGAAGCAATCTAGGGAGTAATACATGATTAAATAAACACAATCTTTTATCTTATTGTTATCACCATTAGTTTAGATTATTATTTAGTTTAATAGCTAAAACCAACCACCTCTCCAATTATATGATTTACTTGCTTTCAATAAAATATAAAAATACAAAAATAATCTTCTCTCAACCCTTAGAATTCTATTAGACCGTGATCAAGCCTTCCCAACCTATTCCTCGAGTGAACGATAAACAACCCCGAGTCTTGCCTATACTACACTACAACGATTAGGTGCACTGCCTAGGGAGTTGTAAAACTTCTCGTGTAGAAGTCCTACGACGACCGCACATCAAGTTTTTGGCGCCGCCGCCTGGGGAATAGTTAGGTATTGATCATAGTTTAGCTTAGTTCTACTTGCTTGAATCCTTTCAAGTAAGATTTAATTCCCGCATATTAGCTTTCTTGTAGTCTATCTTTTCTTCGTGTTATCTGTTTCGTAACCTCATTCTAGTCAAAACCCACATGGAGACGTGAATACTATCCGTTCTTTAGGAGAGTACTCCAAACAAGCCACGAGGCTTTGAATACCATCGGAGCTCCCCGCGGGAACAACGTGGTACCTCTTCGATCCGACACCATCCGGTTGGTGTAAAACGGATGCTCATTCCACGAGACTTCGGTCTGAGGATCCAAACCAACAACCTCAAGGATTTCACTTAAACTTGTGGACCTCACTTGGTACCTTGACGATGAAAATAGGAAAGGAACACGCCTGCGTTTCATTCAATTTTCCATCGCGATAAGCTAGCAAATTGGCATTGAACGCCTTCCTGCTTGATCCATCTCCATTGGGAGGATCTAATACACCGATTCCTTGGCTCAATTCTTTCTACCGGGAAGGACCGCAAAACTCCGCAACGATATCTTGATGTTCCAACACTAGTTCGTTTAGCAGCTGTTAGGGACGACTTTAGGGCCTAAAAACCCTATTGTACTTCCTCCAACTCATGTTTTAATCAAATAAGGTTTACTTAATCATTCAATATGTATATGTGTTGTTTGATCTATCTATGCTCTTGCTTTACCTTTAACATGCTTGGCTAAACCTCATATTGTGTTTATTTATGATTGCATGAAACCTAGAATGTAGATCTTAGTGGTGTTGCTTCCTGTGATGGATGTGCACGTTAGGTCTTAGAAAACCATCTTTTGCTTGTATCGCTGTTGATATGTCCAGGGAAACGTGATTGTGTATAAAGGATACCATCGGGTAACAGTCTTCATACTACCTTGCCCCCTAATATGGTTGATCCACTTTTAATATATTTCACATGCACTTAGTGTACTCCTAGGGATCGTGTAACAGTCTTCATACTACTTTACGCGTGCGTTGCTCTAGCGGCATACTAAGTAGACGGCGGGTTCGTATAATTCGTTCATGACTTAGGAAATAGTTACACAAATCATCACAAGGGTGACAAGGCAACAACACTAGGAGAAGCAATCTAGGGAGTAATACATGATTAAATAAACACAGACTTTTATCTTATTGTTATCACCAAATTAGTTTATAATTATATTTAGTTTAATAGCTAAAACCAACCAATCTCTCCAATATATGATTTAATTGCTTTCCATAAAATACAAAAATACAAAAATAATCTTCCTTTAACCCTTAGAATTCTGTTAGACCGTGATCAAGCCTTCCTAACCTATTCCTCGAGTGAACGATAACAACCCCCTGAGTCTTGCATATACTACTACTACAACGATTAGGTGCTCTGCCTAGGGAGTTGTAAAACTTCTTGTTGAAGTCTAACGACGACTGTATCAAGTTTTTGGCGCTGCCGCCTGGGGAATAGTTATGTTTTAATCATAGTTTAGCTTAGTTCTACTTGCTTAAATCCTTTCAAGTAAGATTTAATTCCTGCGCATTAGCTTTCTTGTAGTCTATCTCTTCTTTGTGTATTTGTTTGTAATTTTCATTGACTATTTATTTCTTCATCATAGAGAACGTGAATCCACCACCTACTCGTCCTATACTACCAGCTGTGCTACGCGTACGATTTAACCAAGAGCTCCAAGAGCTACAGAAAATTTTGGCCTTTGTTGACTCTCGCCTAGAGAGTATTGAGCGATTCCTTAATCGCTTCGCTGACCAAACCAATGAGACCAGTATAAATGACCCTGAGTCCGATGATGGATTAGTAGATACACATCTCGTCTCTCCCTTTCCTTACTCTTATAATGACTCGGAGGATGTAGAAGTTCTTAATGAGTTAAGTAAATATGAATACGCAGGAACACTACGCCGAGAAAGAATAATCAATAGTTTTGACAGGGATGACCTTGCATTTGAATGTATGATAGGCTTTAGGAAGTTCACTGCCTATCTCGACCCTTTTCTACCAATGAATATTATCTCGCATAAAGCCTATAATACAATAATGTTAGATAGACTAGAAGGGACGGGAAAGAACCTAGTTGCCATTGTCAGGGATGTCTACGTGTTTGTCGGAAGTTTTACCTATTTCACGGATTTTGTTGTGTTAGAAGACATAGGAGAATTCATATGAGCAACATAGCCGAAGTATTAATGGGCAGACCCTTTAGAAAAACCATAAACTCAAATATGACGTTACTAAGGGTTTGGTCTCATTCAATAAGATCTTTGACACATACACGTATAGGATGCCACATACAATACCTAGGCTCAAGAACTTCAATTGGAGTAAGGTCCCACCATTGTTAGAACTTAGTCAAAATGATTTGATGAACGAACTTATGCACCCTTATGAAAAAATTAAGTTTATGTACAAAAACTGCTTAAACCTAGGTCCAGAGCACCAAGTGAATGAATGTATGGAGGAATGGCTCAATCGTGTGCACGCAAGTTTCCACGAAACAACGTAAGGACGTGTGACTTCGAGTCTAGCTACAAGACTCATTAATAAAAAAATGCTTCTTGGGAGGCAACCCAATTTACTTTTCCCGTAATTAGGAGTGTCATGTGTGTTTTATTCTTTACCATTTGTTTTATTATGTTTGAATTATCTTGTATCCATGCCTTGTATTGTCTTTAACCTCGTCTTAATTCTAATCAAAGGTATTTTGCAAACAATAAGTGTAAGGGAATTTATCCGGCTTTTGAGCCAAATTCAAACATGTTAAATGAATTGTTTAGATTAATTCGCGTCAGTTTTGAGTCATATGATTGAATTGTTAAATCTTAGGTTTTATGCAGCAATTTGTACAGGAATTAACTTATGGAATCAAGTGCAGGAAATTTTTCATTAAAAACGAAAATTTCGTTTTCACAGACTGTGGAGACGGCGTCACGATTAACACACGACGTCGTCACCACGATGCATGTGATGGGGTCACAACAACTCTGACGGCGTCAAACGCCCAGGTTCAGAAAACTTAAAGTTTTAATTATTTTTGAAAATAAATCTTGCACAATATTTAATATATGTATTTTTCTGTTATAAACCTGCAAAAACCTAATGAGTTTAACAATTCTCTCATCTTATCTATCGAGTCGAACCCTAAATTCATATTGTATATTGGTAAATCGTACATTTTATGCTTGGTATAGTTGTCTTTGTCGTTGATTACATGTTATATTTGATGAGAAGAAGCTTGAAAGTTCTTAGGAAGTTTCATTAGATGATTCTTGGAGGACGATTTAACTAGTTATCATATGTTTCTTCTCCATTATTAAGTAAACCAGGGGAGTACTAGTTTCTTTTCCTTGTTTTCTTTTTCCTTTATTCATTTTAACGGGTACTTCTAGAGAACATTAGGGACAATGTTCAACTTAAGTGTAGGGGGAAAATAAGCCTTAGAAACTATTCTTTCATCTGTTATTTGCGTTGTTCTTAAAATGATGGGTAATATATCAAAACATATCATAAGAGGTAAGTTTTACCCAAAATTAAATTTTTTTACGACACATACTGACGAAAACCGAGTATTAATAGCGTCTCATGGATAGGAATTTATATGACTAGCACAATAACCCTCAGAATTCCACCCCAAAAATGTGAGGTTCGCCCTTAGATCTTTAGGAATTCGGGTACCCATCATTGGTAACCCAAGATGATTTTATCTTTACCCGGTTCGAGTTAAGGTTGATCTGTAGGTGTGCATGTCTATTCCGTCGTTACGACCATGTATGCATTGCCTTGTCGCCTTTTCTAGAATGTCTAGTGTTAGTAAAATTCATATGAGTATACCGGTAGCATATTAAATTCTAGAACTTGTTTTTGTGATGCATCCCGAGACCGCATAGTAAGTATTAGGATTTTCTTGATAAGAGGCATTAGGGTTAACCCATGCTTTAAACCTATAATTGTTATGATGGTAACACCGATCATATAACTATCCCACACCCTTGCCATGCACTCACCTTTAGTGCAGGATACCCCTAGTACAACCCTTCAAGCCTATCATTTTTTACGGTGATATTTTCACGGGTTCTAGTAAGTATGCTGTGGATTCCAGTATTATTAATGAAGAGCATTGTCACCCTAAAACCTATCGATACAACAACCCAAAAAGTCTTAGCCTACCTTGTATGACCTACATATTTTAGTACATTTATGTGTTTTAACACCCAAGTCTTAATTATTTGAGTACACACAACGGTTTGCTAATTCTTATCCTTTTAAATACTGTGTTTGGAACTGATTGTGATTTACTGGTAGTATTTTATTTCGCCAAAGAATGGGGAAGAAAAGTTACCGTCAATACCCCCATATACTTGTCGAAATAGATCGTTCTAATGTTATTTGATCCACCTCAACATCGGTCCCTTAGTTTAGATTGTAAATATCGATCATGTAAAAGCTCAAGTGTAGGGTTTCCGTATTATAAACCCATGTGATGAATTATATATTAAAAAAAATTAGAAGCAAGAAAAAGTAAGGGATTGAAGGTAGACGAATTGTATATCTTCGTCCGAAGTCTTGCTTAGCAACCAAGACCAAATTTATTGTTGTAAATAAAGTAGCAAACTCTTTCACTCCAAATTCCACCCAAAGCCACCCTACTGAATCCCATCGATTTTCGTTTCTTACAATGTGTATCTAATACACCTACACCCCACAACCTTTAAAAAACCTCTTAGATCGTAATGATAATGCTTGTCGACCTAGCGGTGGAGGTTTGTTCAATTGACCAAGCAATGGTAATTTTTTATGCAAAAACCGGTCATGATTGTTGATTTTCACGTTTCCCCCCCATAGTTATAATTTATTATACAACCGATTGAAAGAGGAGAATCCCAAACACATAAGTGAGTGCTAAGTAATATATTTCCGTGCTTTTAATTACGAGGTCTAGAAGGTTGTGTTGTTAAAATATAGTTTAAAGAGTAGGTAAAAATGGTCTCCCTCATATTGTTTATAGTCTAGGTCGAAAAGCTAATTGCTTGAGGACAAGCAAATCCCAAGTGTAAGGGTATTTGATGAGGTGGTCAATATTATACACTATTTAATTCTGGGGTCAATTACAACCCCCTAAATTGTGCATTTATATCCAAACAGTACTCTCATCATTCCTTTTTAGGGTATTTCTCTCAATTTAGAAGGGCATTTAAAGAATTACACGTGACCTTGGGCTCATTTTGTGAGAAGAAACACAACGACTAACGAACCTACAAAACCAACATATGATTAAGAATTACTCTTCAGTGGCTGGGAAACGTCGTCATAGAAACATCGTGACGCGTCACCACAAGATCAAGAAGTGCGTCACAAGATTCCACACTGCGTCAGAGCATACGACCTTAGCTCATTATAGAATATTTCTTTCATGACGCAAAATTCACGAGATTAAAATGCGAACGCGTCCACAGGAACGTTTTCCTATATAGTACAAACCCTGAATTTAGGTTTATGAGTGTGTAAACTTTTAGAATAAAAAGAGGGTACGAACCCGTAGTCGTTTTAGGAAGAGTAATTTTAGCAGGCTGTTAGGAGACAAATTTATGAGCCTAAAACTACCCTATTGTACTATCCTCACCAACTCATAGTTTTTAATCAAGTAAGTTTATTTAATCATTCATATGTCTATGTTGTTTTGATCTATATATCTCTTGCTTTTATCTTTAATTTCCTTGCTAAACCTTCTATTGTGTTTATTTATGATTGTATGAAACCTAGAATATAGATCTTAGTGGTGTTGCTTCTTGTGATGGATGTGCATGTTAGGCTCTAGAAAACCAGCTTTTGTCTGTATCGCTGTTGATATGTCTAGGGAAACATGATTGTGTAGAAAGGATACCATCAGGTAACAGTCTTGCAACTAACCCTTCCCCTAATATGGTTGATCCAATTTTAATATATTTCACATGCGCTTAGTGTACTCCTAGGGGCCATGTAATAGTCTTTATACTACCTTACGTGTGTGTTGCTTTAGCGGAATACTAAGTAGATTCACGAGGTTCGGTAATCGTCATGACGTAAGAAATATTACACAGATAAACACAAAGGGTGACAAGCAAAACACTAAGGAGAAGCAATCTAAGGGAGTTAATACTGTTAAAAATAAACACAGTCTTTTATCTTATTGTTATCACCATTAGTTTAGATTTATATTTAGTTTAATAGAGATGAGAAGAAGAGATTAGATCACTTGAAACAAGATTAAAGGATGTTAGTGATCAAGAGATTTAGAGAGAGAAAGAAGGTTTTTAAAGAGAGAAAGTTATCTGAAAAATTCATGCAAAGATGTGTGTTTTTCTACTGGGAATGGAGCAGTATTTATAGGCAAGAAAACCTAACGGTCACTGAGGGCGGTCCTGACTGTCCCAGATATATCAGGGGGCCGCCAGACCTATAAGGGGGGCGCCCAATAGACTACGCTCTTGTTTTTGTCTTTTTGTGGGGAAGGTTGTATCTGTTATGGAACCTTTCATTTTAGGGGGAAAATTTGAATTTCAAATTTATGTTTTTAAATAAAACTTTTCTTTTAATTAGAAAATATTATGTATAATTATTTTTGTAAAAATATGATGGTTAAGAGAAAAATATTTTCTTGATCACTAATCATGCTTAATGGTTTGTTTGTCCATACCTTAAGTGATTACTAATCTTAGAAATGGAATTTTACGATTAATAATTTGTAAAGGTTTATTTTATTGTAAACGTTTTTACATTTTGTTATTATCAAAACATTGTGAGGTTGAAAAATATAAATAACGTTTTTAGACATTATTTGTATTAACAATCTCCTCCTTTTTGATGATGAAAAAATATAAACTCATTTTGTATAAAATTAAAGGTTTCAAATTATTAATAAGTTTTCATTCCATTACTCCCCCTTTTTGTTAAATTTAAAAAGGATGATCATCGAATTGTTGTAGAATGAAAGAAGTAGACGATATCAAGACTCCCCTTTGATGTATGCTCCCTCTCGTTTAGGGCACCAAAGGATCGAACTTACAAAAATTATTTGCTACAAAACAAAGTTAGAGGTACAAGTGCAAGACAATATATTCTCAACTAGTAGCACTCATAGCAATTCATGCAAGTTAAATCATAGGGTGGCTTCATTCATTACTTAATAAGCTCATACAAGAAGCATACTACATGCAAGCAAAATAGAGCTAAGACTTAACAAAGAGATATTCATTCATACATTACACCACAATCTGAACATACTACATAAGGTAGATAAAGTTAATCATGACATAAATCATAATGATCCTTGATTTATAGGAAATAACTTTAAGCAAAAGGGTTAGGGTGACCAATTATGAGGTAATATGACCTAGTTTTCAAGGGTAAGGTGGAAAGAGTGGATTCATGGTAGAGGTGAGAAGATACTCAATGTGAGCAAACATTAGGTTCATCTCATCCCTAAGAGAAAAGATAAGATTGCGGTTGTGAAAGCAACAAAGACAAGTTGACCCATAATAGTCATGATAGTTGAAGTAAATAGGATAACCCATGAGAGGTAGTTGAGGTGGTGGTTGTGGTGAAGGTGGTGATGGAGTATCAAGAATGTGATCAAGAGGAGTGATTGGTGACAAAGAAAGTGTGAAATCTAAAGAAGGATGACTTTGAAGTGGTTGGGGGTTCGAAGGTCTAAGAGGAACATCCGAGATGTTGTCAAGCAAATGGTTCAAAGGTTGAGGAGAAGTTGGTTCATTTGAGGATGGTGGTGAAATTTAAAGTTTTGATTGAAAAGAAGAAGATGTGTTCTCTTGGCTTGATGAGGTTTGATTGGTGGATGGGATTTTTGATGGTGCATTTGGAGGAGTTGGAGATGAAGAAGTTGTTGTAGGAGAAGGTGTGGTGGTGACATATTCATCACTGGAAATGTTAACAAATAGTTGTCTAGGAGGGATTATGGTTAGTTTGATTTTCTTAGAAGGGTTAGAAGAGGAAGCTTGAGTGGAATTCATGGTAGGATGGTTTGAAGAAGATGAAGATGATAAGAAGAGTAAAAGGATGGCTTATTTAATTAGGAAGCATAGGATTGAAGTGGTAAAGCATGAGGATTAAGAGGATAGATTACAAAAGTGGTTTAGCAAAATGCAAGAAGTTTAGCTGGGCCTAGAGAAAAGAATAGTCAACTGCATAGAAAATCAGGTAGTCACAGTAAAAATTTTGTGACTCTAATGGCGGTCCCATAATTACATGGTGGTCCCTGATATATTAGGGGGCCACCCAGTATTTATGGGGGCCGTTTTCTAGAGGATTAAAAATTTTCTAGTTTTTTAAATTTTGTAAAACATGTCCAGAAAAAGTTTCATAAAGATACCCTTTTGCAGTCAATCCTATTTTACCAGGGATCATCTAATATCTAACAATCACTTTCACAAGATTGACTATTCTAAATTCTATTAAGGAGACACATATAGGTATATGAACTAAGAGATAATCAAACATGATATAAGTAACCATATTGTATCAAGGTGCATGCAAACAAGGGTTTAGGATGATAAAAATGAAATGATCATCCAAGGCATGTTATATTGCCCGTACTACATTCTAAGTTAATACAAAATAGAATAGATTTAAGTACTTAATGATAATAAGGTAGTAAATAAGATTAATAATGTTTTATAGCAATTTTCTAAATTGCTCACTTCTTCATGTTCTTCCAATAGTTTTTGAGGCCTTTCCCGATTGACCTTAATCGACCATGATGCTCATCTCGACTTTGAACTTGACGGTTGATGATTTTGGTTTGGCGGGTATAAAATAGTTCCATGTAAGGGTTAATGTTAGGTGGGTTTTGAAAGACTTAAGGAATGTCATTTGTTAGAGAGTTAACAAAGCAAATGGAGGAAGGGATGCTTGCAAGAGAGGTCCCTTCACCATTCCCATCATCATCATCATTAAGATGAGAGGAGGATGGTTGATCGAAGGCGAAGGAAGAAGAAGTGGAGTGACGACCTCTTATCGTGCCATGATCCTTTCTAGTCTTTCGCTCTTGATGAGCGGTAAGAGGATTCATGACACGATCATACAAGACATAGGACTCGTTTGACAACTCATGACTCTTATTCATGACAAATTTAAACAAACAGGTTAATAGCATACCACAGGGTAGAATTAACCTAGATTGTTTAGTGACCCACTCCATTCGTTTTGCCATAAAATAGGCAAGATTGAACTTTTCAAAGTTTGCAACACAACATAACATGTAACAAAGACACGCTGAAACATGGTCCCAATTACCCCACAGACAGAAAACATTTTCCTGGATAATTTCTTCCAAAGGCTTTAGGGTTGGCACAATTTCACGAGTGAGAATTTGATGATCATGAACATTAATTTCCTCCTCATGACGGATGCGACGGACTTGACCTTCTCAATCAATTCGAATATACGAATTGATGTCATCAGGAGAAGGAGGGTTGGTTTGATATGGACCATCCATAGGGACACCATATGCCAACTCGTCAAGTGACCACTTGTCAGTAAAGACGCAAGCACCCTGGCACGGTATGTCAAGAATTTGAGCAAATTCTTCAAGAGAGTAAGAAAAGAATTGATTTTGAATCACAAATTCGATGAACATTTGACCTTTGTTGGAATAATTTATCTGATAGTGACTATAAAACTCAAGTATGAAACGAGGACAAATTTGGTCATTAATTTCAAGAAGACACTCAAACTCAAGAAAACTAAACAAGACCGAACATAACGTAGATCCGTAAAGGCGTGGCAAATTCAATGAGTTTAATTTATTTTAGTTTATAATTCTTATCTCTTATTGCTTCTTGTTGATAGATGTGCGCGTTAGGCTCTAGAAAACTAGCCATAAAATATTACACTGGCATAGACGTCTAGGGAAACGTGAGTGTGTAGAAAGGATACCATCGGTAACAGTCTTCATACTACCTTACCCCTAATATGGTTGTGTTATCACGATTCACCCTTAAAACACAAGATCCGGAGGCTTGGTAAAATGGAAAAGAAAAGTATCCATATTATTTAGAGAGAAAAGAGATGAAATGGGAAGAGTGTGTGTGCTTGAGAGAAAAACACACACACACACTTTTACAAAAGTGAGCTTCACCCCTCCATGGAAGTATGGAGGGGGTATATATAGTCCTAGTGACACATAACTATCGCAACTAGTCATTATTAGTCCCTATGTGTCTAACTATATATGAACTAATGTAATTCCGGATATGTCACCATATTTTAAGGCTAACAATCTTCCCCCAATATGTGGACACATACGGAATTACTTACAATGTTCCTATCATGTACAAATACAACAGAAATAAAGTCTTCCAAAGCACTTCCAAAGCTGAAGTTGTCTTGTGAGTTCTCTTGGTCTTGAAACTTGTATTCCAGCTTGGATCTTCATTGTCTTTACTTGTACAGGAACCATTGTAGTATGCATGAACTGGATTAACTTCCCCCCAATCCATGCAGCATGTCTTGAAAAGCTTTCTTCATAGACTCCTTTTTGGCGAAGTTTCTGAATCAGCTTCCCCCCAAACCAACATCCCTATCTTAAGCAGATTCTGAAACATTGATGTAGCTTGAACAATCTTCTACTTGTCATCAAAGTGCACAGCGGAATTTTGTAGAAGTCAAACCACACCAACGACCACTGCTTCTTGTCATCAGGGCTTGGTGAATATTCGTTCAGGGGTGCATGCGAGAAATCAGCAACTGTTCTTCTCACGTTTGCATAATACTTCATAAACCATACTAAACATTTTAGGGCTAACAAACTTCCCCCTGGAAGTTGACATGGTAACATCAAGGTCAATTAAATCCCAGATGTACACATTTTCCCCCATGATGGTTGCGAACTCTCGGAAGCATCATTGTCGTGTACGTTCATATACTCGAGAAGTTCTTGTCATAAGCACAAATCTTGATATACAAAAGAATCATTACCCTCTTGACTTCAGAAACCGTAGAGGAGATGAAGCAAGAATCAAGAACACTTGGTATAATCAAGGTCTTGTGAATGAATGTCATCGAAGAACTTTGAAGATTTTGCTTAGACTGTGAAGTATCTTTGTCTTGGAATAGCACAAAAATACCCGTGAGAAGTGCTGATTACATCTCAACCTTTAAACTCTCTGGCTAACTTACCAACCTCGTATTCTGTAGGCTATTGTCGTGATCACATGGGGAAGTAAACCCGATATATCAAACTTGAAACTAAAGTAAAATCCCCCAAATTTGTTACTTAATCTTGCACTGTTGTTGATTGAAGAACGGTATAGAAGAAAATCTCTAAGTACCTTATACCCAACATCAAAAGTATAAAAGTACAACACCTCTTGAAATTATCCACATCGACATCTGCGTGTGACACTGAGTACTACAACGTAACTCCTTTAAGTGATAGTATACAGTCTTCATCCAACCACCCCTTGACTTCTGGAAACTAGATAATCCAAGTCTTAATCATAACTGTATACGTTCAAGCAAGTCATCAATCGATAGAAAATAGAAGAAAGTCTCGATGATGAAATAAGTAGACGCCTTCGTGAAACCCACTTCAATGTCAAATAAGGGATACCAAATCAACTTCGTGATCACTTGTCATCGTAGTCCGAATCCTTAACCGTTTGTCGTTTTAGTGAATCTTATAAGGATCGTTTTAGCAATAAGTGTTGTGTTTGCTTTGGTGTTTATATTTTGATTTATCTTGATGATACTACCAAATCAGTAAACCACACACATAAATCACTCCTATGCTCTGATACCAATTGTAGGCTCCAAGATCATTCATACGAATCCTTAACAATTATGTGTAGAATCAAGAAACAGAAAATTAAAACTTTATTGATGATTGAAAGAGAAAAACAAAAAACCTTTTGGTGGCTAGAAACCCTCACAATAATGACTAGCTAATTTTCTCTCTAAAAATGTCTCTTATGTCTAACCTAATTTTGACTAAACTAGGTGTATTTATACTAAAAGCATTAGCCTAGGAAGGCCTATGTTGGGCTTATTTTCATTAAAGTCCCGTTTACATAATAATTACACACTAAAACGTGCTAGACTTTTATCTTGTATCTTCGATGACCGAAGCTTCTTTGTTTGGGTCATTTATGTTATCCTAACTTTATATTTCCTTTAAGTTATAGCTTATTTGAGCTTATTTGCACTTTTAGTTTGAAATTTTAAGTTTTAAAGCTTTTTAAATATTCTGTCTTTCAAGCTTATTTTAGTTGCTTATTTTGGTTCAAGTATGCTTTTTAGATATAGCCTTTTATCTGCTTTAGCTTATTTTATAGTTACATTTGCTTATTTATTTTAAAAAAGTAAAACAGTTTAGCTTAAAGTCACTTAGTGTAAAAAAAAAACTTTTTCTGTCACTTTTTTAGCTTATTTTTGTGCTTATCTTTTATTTCTAAAAAGTGTTTTTTAAAAGTTACTTATTTGTTGCTTATCTAAAAAGTTATAAAAAATGGCATTTAAAAAACATTTGGGAGTTGGGGGAAGTCTAGTGGAGGAAAAATAAAAAAAAAAAAAAAAAAAAAGCAAGACTCGAACCCGGGACCTCAACCCCCTCTCACCAAACGTTTTAACTCACACACTCTCTACCACTAGCGCCCTTGGGACTTTTCCGTTAGACTTTGCATATTCTATATACTTATACACGTTTTCATCTCTTTTTCTTATAAGCTCTTCGCAGCTTATTTTGGCTTTTTCTTAGCTTATTTGATAAGCTGGCTTAACCAGCTTATTTTTCCTAGGAACTTTACATCATTTAGGACTTTCCTGCAATTTTTTAGATTTTTCCTCCTTTATTTGTTATTTTTATTTATTTTTTGAAGTTTAAAAATTTAGAAAATCATTTAAAAATAGTAAATTAATTCAAAAAAATACAAAAAATAGTTTTTAGTTTTAGAATTAATATTTTAAGGTTTACAAACTTTAAAAACATTTTTATCATTTTTAGATTTTAAATTTCATTTTTAGCTTTTTAAATTAATTTTAGGAAATAGTTTTTAATTATAAAAAGTAGTGAAAAATATTTTTCTGAGTTTTTATGATATTTTAGACTTTTCTAAAGTAGAAAATCATTTTTTGGAATTTTTAGGAATTAATTTGTCATTTTCTAGGATTTTAAATAGATTAAATAGGTTTTTAATTCATAAAAAATTATAAAAAAGCCAAAAAAATATAAATCTTTTTTTAGAAAATTTTCTTTTGTCATTTTAGAGGTTTAGGATCCCCGTTTTGCGTTTTTAGTTTAAAATAGTTTTGCCTTAATTGTTTTTAAGTGTTTGCATTAATTTTCCCATAGTTTTAGAAAACCAATCAAAATCTTGTTCCATTCAAGCATCGATTATCAAAACGACTCTCGACTTTCAATTGCATTCCTCGTTGGGGATAACGACCCGGGAATCACATACTTCCGGATATATATATTGATTTTCTTTGTGAATTTTGACTAGTTGCCTTGGTCAAAGGTTGACTTGTTGGAATTTGCTAGTTAGTTATATATATAACTATATTAATCAATAGATCAAGCAGATTCGTTTGCCAGAACCTCCAGTTCTTATGGAGTCAAACATCTCATACCGAGTCGTCTGACGAGATACTTAAACCTATCTTATGACAAAGCTTTAATAAGAAGGTCAGCTAATTGGTATTCAGTTATGATAAAGAATAATTCAACAATACCCTTTTAACTCATTCCTTTATGAAGTGATATCTGACATCGATGTGCTTGGAGTGATAATGCTAGACTGATTGCACGAGATGGCAATGGTTGCCTTTGAGTCACAATACATAGGTATTTTATCAAAGTGAAAGCCATAATCTGTGAGCTGAGTTCTCAACCATAGAACTTAAGTGCAACACGCTAATAAAGACACATACTCAGCTTCTGCTGAAGACATTGAAGTACAGTCCTGCTTCTTGGACGACCAGCTGACTAACTTATCACCTCCAAGAAATTGTATGCCACCAGATGTACTTTTTACCGTGAATCGAACAGCCCACGTGAGCAGATAATGAAAAAAATAGTTATTCAAAACGGTGTCCTTCGGATACCAGAGTCCCATGTTAATGGTATCTTTAAGGTACCAAAAGATCCGCTTAACCGCAGTGAGATGTTTCTCAGTCAGTCTTGCTTGATAGCGAGCACAATAACATGTATATATGGTCTTGTTAGGATTATGAAAATCCATGTAAAAGACTCGGTCACCCCGTGTAATGTCTAGCATAGGTTAGCTCGTAGCCTTAATATTAATCGTTTAATTACCGTATGACTTATGGTGTTGGGCCGGGTCTTTACCCACATGTTAGCCCACTCCATAGCCCACTTAGGGGCACAAAACTCATGTATATATACCCCTTTCTAGCCATGGGAAGGGGTTGGTTGATCATTTTATAATACACACACATAAGGTGTAGTTTCTCTCACTAGAACTCACTTTCTCTCTCTACAAAGTAGGCCAACCCCTAAATCATTGATTGTGTTATGATATCCAATATCCTACAATTGGTATCAGAGCACATGGGATGATTAGCTAGATTGTGTGTGCGTTTTTCTTGTTAGTTTAATAAAAATTGGGTTTTGAAGGTTTAGGTCTATTCTTGTCACTCTTGATCTCACGTTTGTCATGTTAAAGTTAGTGTTTTTATATTGATATAGCCTCTAGATCACGTAGTGCAAAGAAACGGAAGCAAAAAAACGTTCAAAAGGGTGATTTTTAGGTGAAAAAGTTCGTATTTTCTTGACTGCGTTTTGTCTCACTGGCATATTCTTGGTTGCGTTTTGCCTCCTGCGTTTTGTCATTTTGTAAAGGACAACTGTACTGCGTTTTGTCTTATTAGGAGCTGCGTTTTGTCTCCTGCGTTTTGGTTTATCAAAGGTTGCGTTTTGGTTCTGCGTTTTGGTTCTGCGTTTTGGTTCTGCGTTTTGACTAATTGAAGACCTTTCTTGCGTTTTGCCTAGGAGAGACTCTGCCCATTTCAAAACTTGATTGCGTTTTGTCTCAAGACTTGATTGCGTTTTGTCTCAAGACTTCCTGCGTTTTGTCTCAAGACTTGATTGCGTTTTGTCTCAAGACTTCCTGCGTTTTGTCTCAAGACTTCCTGCGTTTTGTCTACTTTTGAAGACCTTCACTGCGTTTTGGTAGAAAGAAACTCTGGCAAAATTTTTCTTCATTACGTTAACTCATTTCAACCAAACCAAATCACAATTAAACAACATATCACCTAATCCAACAAACAATCATCACTTTTAACATACAATCACTAATCATTGTTCGATCAAATTAATCATTTCACAATCAATTAAAATGGCTAATCTTTCAGAAGACATCCAATGTGCCGGTTCCGATACCCGACCACCTATGCTTGATAGGACTGACTTTGCATCATGGCAACAACGTATTCGACTGTATTGTCGGGGTAAAGAGAATGGGGTGAACATCTTGAAGTCAATTGATGAAGGACCATTTCAAATGGGGATTTTTTGGGAAACACTTGCTGAAGGAACTGAAGGTGCCCTAGGTCCAGAATAACCTCGAGTCTATTCTGACTTGTCACCTGAAGATAAGGATAGGTACAATGCCTACATTCGGGCAACAAACATCCTACTTCAAGGGTTGCCAAAAGATATCTACTCTCTTATCAATCATACAAAACCTTGGAAATGGCCCAAGGACATATGGGACAATGTGAAGATGCTCCTGGAAGGTTCGGAATTAACAAAAGAAGACCGTGAATCACAGTTGTATGATGACTTCGAACACTTTTGTCAGCACAAAGGAGAGACTATTCATGATTACTATGTCTGGTTTGCCAAACTCATCAACGACATGCGTAACATCAAGATGACCATGTCCAGAATGCAGTTGAATTCTAAGTTTGTTAATAACATGTTGCCGGAATGGGGTAGATTTGTAACTGCAGTGAAACTCAACAGAGGCTTGAGGGACTCCAACTATGATCAACTATATGCTTATCTAAAGCAGCACGAGGCACATGCCAATGAGAACAAAATGATGTTAGACCGATTCACTCAACACACAGTTGATCCTCTCGCCTTGATGACCAATGTGGCACCTCAGCAGTACAATTCACAATCATCCACAAATCCATCATCCACATATGTTCCACCACACTTTGCTGACAACTCTCAACTTGATTCGAGACTCTCTCCAACGGACAACTTAATTGAGAATTTAACCAACACACTTGCCCTTCTCAACCATCGAACAAAACATACATTCCACAAAACAAACAACAACTCAGAACTTCAATCAAATCCTAGAACCAATGCCACAGAATAAACGTCAGCGATGTGGTTCAGTATGTCCCGGTCGACATGAATAGAGGATAACGGTAACACTACACGGGTGCAAGTATAGCTGGTTATATGGGGGAGCTCAAACAGAGTCGGAATGCCAATCCAGTGTCAAGCCAGGCCTGGTTAAGTCTACAACTGCAACTATGAAGCCACAAGCAAGAACTGCACTCAGCCCAAACGACCACTGAACTTCGAAGACTTCAAATACAAGATGTTACTGATGCAAGCTAAGGAGAATGAGGTGGCATTGGATGAAGAACAGTTACTATTTCTTGCAGGTGGACATGACAACGCCGTTGATGAAGATATGGATGAGCAACCTGTTCAGGATTTAGCACTCAATGTGGATAATGTGTTTCAAGTTGATGACTGTGATGCTTTTGATTCTGATGTTGATGAGGCACCTATGGCACAAACTAGGTTTCATGGTTATCTATACATCTCAGATCCTGTTTATGATGAAGCCGGTCCGTCGTATGATTTGGACATTCTATCTGAGGTACACGACCATGATCACTATCAGGATGCTGTTTGTGAACATCATGAAGAACACGAATGCTGACGATGTACACCAAACTACGTGTTACTCACATGCCGAATATACGAGTGATAGTAATATGATTCCGTATGATCAGTATGTAAAGGACAACGCAGTGCCAGTTGTACAAAGCAATGTATCTTCTGTTACAAATGATGCATACATGATGATATATAACAATATATGTGTGAACCTCATGCCCAGTATGTCTCTAAAACAACACGGAACATAGTAGTTGATAATTCACTAACTGCTGAACTTGAAACTATAAGAACAATTTTGCAACTGTATTGAAAAGACGGGCCAGGTTTAAACAAACAAGAAAGAGAAAACAAAAGATTGATGAACAATTAATAATAGTTATCACTGACCGTATCATAAGAAGAAAATTTGAAAAAGAACTTCATGCTGTAAAATTGCAACTTGCATCTACCATCAACCATAATAAGTTCAATGGTAGAAAAGTTACGTCTTTGAAAAAAGATTTTTAAATGAAAGAAAACAAATACCTTGAAAGAATTTTTGGACAAGAAAGCTTTAAAAGAAAAGTCGAGGATATGATTATACAAACAAGAAACAAGTCCACTTCAAACAGGACACATGTTGTGAAAAACCAAAGCCCTATATAATGAACTGAATAAGGTAGCTATTGGATACAAGAACCCTTTATGCCTCACCCGTAGCAAAGCAAGATTCAGCCTGCTCTAAAAATGGTTATGAAATTATCAATAAACAATCATTGTCCATCTATATGCACAACACCGAGATACCCTAGAGATAGCTGAAATCACTAGGAGAAAAATGCATGACAAAATGAAAGACCTTGAGTGTGTGACTCATAAGGTTAAGATTGCACCACCTGATTACTCGAAAGAGAATTATTTAGCGACCTTCACACCACAAAAGCAATTGACCCATGAGCAAATATTTTGGTCTCAAGACATCATCAAGATGAAAGCAGAAGCTCTCAAAGAGCAGACCATAACCTCAAGACCAACCAAAGCGTTGACGGTGTATCTGCCAAATACACCTGCAACGCTTGTCCCAAGGGTGCTTCCAACAAAGAGTCAAGTAAAAATTTACATTTTTGCACTAATACAACTCTTTTCGGACTTTGAAAAAACCTGTAACAAGAGAATTACAGCAACGGGGCTCACTAAAGGGGAAAGGGGTTTTGAACAAACCAAGGCATGTTATCTCACCGAGGTTATTCCATTTTTCAAACACATATTTTTTTTTTAAAAAATTTCTAAAATTTTTTTTTTTTTTTTTAAAGAACATTTTGAGGGCATTCAAAAGGTTCTAACAAAAGAAGTTAAAGAAATGAAAGAAATTTTTGAAGAGTTGGAAGCTGAGGTTGACCAACACGTTGTAGATAGGAAGGATGTTGAGATTGAGCGAAAAAATTTTCTTATTGCAAATGATAATTTAATTGCTGATTGCTTGTTCAAAGATGTGTTTCATGTTGCAACCAATTCCGAGCTTAATATATCTAGTTTTACTGAAATGCATGATGCCCACACCAGTCTTAAAGCACATTGTCTGAAACTTAAAGTTGAGCTTTCTAATTTACGTGATAAGATTCAAAAGGATAATCATGATGAGTTAATAAAACGATTTTCCAATCTTGAGGTAAATCATTTAAATCTGCAGTTAAAATATCAAAATCTTAAAGAAAGTTTTGTAAATGACACATCTCCACCCACTCGAGATGTTCCTGATTTTGACTCAGTTTTTGTAGTCGAAAAGATGAAAGCCTCAATTCAAGGAAAAAACAACGCCATCAAAAAATTGAGAATGTAAATCTATCAATTGAATGAAACCCGTAGTGAAGCAGACCGTACACTTGATTTCAGGACCTTAGACTTTCAGATCACTCAATTAACTAAAAAAATCAATGTTCTTCAAGAACAAAATGAGCTTTTTAGGGTAGAAAATGGAAAGATTAAGCAGCATTACAAGGAATTGTATGATTTTATCAAGATCACGCGTGCTAAGCATCTAGAACAGATAACTGCTCTATTAACTGAAAATGAGAGTCTAAAGGTCCAAATACAGAATAAGCTGTCATGTCTCAATAAGGATCAAGTAAAACCAAAAGTTCTTCCACCAGGAAAGTATGTTATAGATGTTGAACCTATTCCCCCCTCGCAATAGGAACAATAGGGAAGTGCATCTAGTTTATCTCAAACACCTTAAGGAAAGTGTAGAAACCCTTCACGAGATCGTAGAGGAAGCTAAGGCTGAAAGACCATTAGATAGATCACTTATATCAGCTTGCCGTTACACCAAAAACTCTCAGGAATGGTTAGAATATGTGATTGGCACTTGTCCAAAAGCCCTAAATACACGAGATAACAAGCATGCTTCTACCTCTTTACCTAAAGAAAAGCAAGTCACTTTTGAGGAACAATGTGTAATGTCAAAAAGTAACACCCACAAACCTGTAAATCAACTGAACTGTCAGAAGACTAATGTCCATGTGCCTCTTTCTACAGGAGTAAACAGTTGCACTGATGCTAGCGAATCACAGCCTAGGAGCAATACCAAGAAAAATAGGATCTTGCCAGCTAAGAGTGTCAACATGAAGAAAGTAGAAGAACACCCTAGGACAATTAAGTCTAGTCTGAAAACCACGAATCGTGTTGATTCTAGTATTAGCTCTAAGCGTACTGTAATTAATTCGGATTCTCATTCTGTTTGCCATACATGTAACAAATGCTTAAATTATGCAAATTATGATATGTGTGTGGTTACTTATTTGCACTCTGTGAATGCATCCCCTCTGTTAAAAATGTTGTGCATAAAGTTAAGCAAGTTTGGAAACCTAAGCAAGTCAAGCAAGTATGGAAACCAACAGGAAACATACTTACCACTGTAGGTTATCACTGGATGCCCACAGGAAGAACATTCACGTTAGGAGAACAGTTCCCTTTAACTATGCTCACTAAACCTAACAAAGTGTCAGCGATTGCTTATGCTAACCCAAGGGAACCCAACCACAATTGGGGATCTAACTTTCCAAACTCTCCATCTTCGTCTGTTTTCAAATGCAGGTCATACAGATCGTCCTTTGGTATTTGGACTTAGGCTGTTCAAAACATATGACAGGGGATCGCTCGCGGCTTAGGAATTTCATGAAAAAGTTCATCGGGACAGTTAGATTCGGGAATGACCACTTTGGTGCTATCATAGGTTATGGAGACTACATTATTGGTGAAAGTGTGATCTCTAGGGTATACTATGTGGAAGGACTGGGACACAATCTATTTTCTGTTGGTCAATTTTGTGACTCGGATCTAGAAGTTGCCTTCAAGAAGCATTCTTGCTATGTTCAAGATACGGATGGTGTTGAATTAATTAAAGGTTCTCGTGGTTCTAATTTGTACACTATCTTGATTGAAGACATGTTTAAGTTCTCTCCAATTTTCTTGTTGTCTAAAGCCTCCAAGAACAAATCATGGTTGTGGCATCGGCGTTTAAACCACTTGAAGTTCGGTACATCAATGACCTTACAAGAAAAGATTTAGTTCGAGGCTTACCTAGATTGAAGTTTGAGAAAGATCATCTCTGCTCCGCGTGTCAACTAGGAAAGAGCAAAAAACATACCACAAACCCAAAACTGAAAACACCAACTTGGAAGTTCTTAATACCTTTCATATGGATTTATGTGGACCAATGCGAGTTCAAACAATTAATGTGAAGAAATACATCTTAGTTATTGTTGATGATTATTCGCGGTTTACTTGGGTTAAGTTTTTGAGATCGAAAGATGAGACCCCAGAGGTTGTCATCAAATTTCTGAAGCAAATACAAGTCGGTCTCAACAAAACTGTTAGAAACATCCGTACCAATAATGGCACATAATTTGTCAATAAAGATTTGGATTGAATTATTACGACGTGTCGCATTTTTCATCAAAGATGATTTCTAATACTCCACAGCAGAACGACATTGTCGAAAGACGGAACCGTACACTTGTTGAGGCTGATAGGACAATGCTAATCTTTTCTAAGGCCCTGATGTTTCTATGGGCAGAAGCTGTGGCTACTGCATGTTACACCCAAAACCGATCCCTTATTCACACTCATCACTGCAAAACCCCATATGAGCTGGTGCATAACAAGAAGCCTGATCTTACCTTTTTCCGAGTCTTTGGCGCTCTTTGTTACCCTACTAATGACAGCAAGGATCTTGGAAAATTACAACCAACAGCTGATATTGGAATTTTTGTTGGCTATGCACTAAGCAGGAAGGGTTACATAATCTACAACAAAAGAACCCGATGAATTATGGAAACTATTCACGTTCAATTTGATGAGCTATCTGAGCCAATGGCTCATGTGCAACTCAGTACAAGACCCGCTCCTACTTTTCTCGTGGTTCTAATTTGTACACTATCTCGGTTGAAGACATGATGAAGTCCTCCCAAATTATGGAAACTATTCCTGAAGCACCTTATGTACCCCCCACAAATAAAGAACTAGAGATTTTATTCCAACCAATGTTCGATGAATACCTGGAACCTCCTCGTGTTGAAAGACCGGTTTCCCCTGCTCTAGCAGTTCTAGTCCCAGTCAACTCAGCCGGTACACCTTCATCTACTACCATTGATCTAGATGCACCTTCTCCAAGTAATTCACCATCATCTTCGGCATTACAATCTCTATGTTCACATCAAGGTATTGCTGCTGGATCTACTATCATTGAAGACAATCCGTTTGCTCCTGTTAACAACAATCCCTTCGTAAATGTGTTTGCTTCGAAACCTAGTTTTGAAGCATCATCATCTGAGGATGTCAGTTCAGCAGACTCAACTCATGTATTTCAACCACATCATCATCTCGGGAAATGGAGCAATGATCACCCACTTGATAATGTCATTGGCAATCCCTCTAGACCGGTATCCACCAAAAAACAACTTACAACCGATGCCTTGTGGTGCTTGTATAACTCTGTACTATCAAAAGTCGAACCAAAGAACTTCAAATCTGCCATAACTGAAGATTGCTGGTTTCAAGCCATGCAAGATGAGATTCACGAATTTGATCGACTTTAAGTATGGGAATTAGTACCTCAACCAGACTGTGTCATGATTATTGCTCTCAAGTGTATTTACAAAGTTAAGCTTGATGAGTACGGTGATGTTCTAAAAAATAAGGCCAGGTTGATGGCCAAGGGATATCGACAAGAGGAGGGAATTGATTTTGAGGAATCCTTTGCACCAGTTGCGCGTATTGAGGCTATAAGGATCTTCATCGCCAATGCCGCTAGTAAAAACATGATCATCTATCAAATGGATGTCAAGACAGCATTCCTTAATGGCGAGTTGAAGGAAGAAGTCTATGTTAGTCAACCAGAGGGTTTCGTTGATCCAGACCATCCGACACATGTATATCGTCTGAAGAAGGCTCTATATGGTTTAAAGCAGGCTCCTCAGGCGTGGTATGACACCTTGTCACGGTTTCTTCTGGACAACAAGTTTTCCAAGGGTGCAGTTGACCTGACATTCTTTACTCGGAAAACAGGCAAACATATTCTTCTTGTTCAAATATATGTAGATGATATCATATTTGCCTCGACCGACCCTAAAGCATGTGACTTATTTTCCAAAGAGATGAGTTCTAAATTCTAAATGTCAATGATAGGACAAATGTCTTTTTTCTTAGGATTACAAGTTTCTCAAAATCTCGGAGGCATCTTTATTAATCAATCAAAATTTACTCTCGAAATATTAAAGAAATTTGGGATGGATTCGTGTGACCCTGTTGATACACCCATGGTGGATCGACTTAAACTAGATGAGGACCCCTTAGGGATTCCAGTTGACCAGACTCGCTTTCGTAGTATGGTCGGCTCCCTAATGTACCTCACTTCCAGCAGACCTGACCTGGTATTCGTTGTATGCATGTGTGCTAGGTATCAGGCATTGCCTACCAAAAAGCACTTTGAAGCACTTAAACGGGTCTTTTGGTATCTTAGAGGAACCATTAATTGGGAACTTTGGTATCCGAAAGACACCGCTATGTTCCTTGGAGATAAATTAGTCAGCTGGTTATCAAAGAAGCAGAAAAGCACTACGATATCAACCATAGAGGCTGAATACATTACCATGTCTGGCTGCTGCGCTCAGATACTTTGGATGAGGTCATAACTTTTAGACTATGATTTTGCATTCAATAATATTCCCCTGTATTGTGATAACAGTAGTGCTATTGCTCTCTGCTGCAACAATGCCCAACACTCACTGTCCAAGCACATTGACATGCGTCACCATTTCATTCGCGAGCAGGTTGAGGATGGCGTGGTTGAATTGTTCGAATTTTTACTCCCACGACTTGGTATGAAGAGTATGACTCTGAAAACCCTTAAACGTCTTCAAGAAGGAGAAGAGGAGTAAAGGATAGTCTTCGTATATCCTATGTATATTTATATATAATTAAACACAAAATCGAAATACAAAAATATAAGACCTATAAAAACCATAAAAAATAAAAAAACTAAAAATACAAAAATAGTCTTTCAAGACATGTCTTCTGAAAATTAATAACATTTACAGACCTAGAAATGCCATTCAATAATGACACGGGTCTTTAAATGAAGTTCGAGCAGAAGTTCAAACAATTTCAAAACATGTCTTCATGGCTTGCTATTATTTTCGATAGCAACCCGTTTTTCATTCTGAGGAATGCATGTCGTCTAAAAGACAGCTATTCCTGATAATGGGTGATTAATTTCTCCCGGGCATAGATTACTTTATATCCGTGCATCACAGATCTAATGTACGTTTCAGTGCGTTATTTCTTATTCGGAAGAGAAGTCTTCCTTTTCT
>BQNB010077850.1:1830-30718 GCA_026074375.1 Tanacetum coccineum
TCCATCTTTTCAATCCACCGAGTTAAACCGACAACGCCTTCATTTCCTTTGAAGTTCAAAGGTTGACATTTTATGAAGTCAGCATAGAAACAAGGGCGTGTAGTTTGCACATTCCTTCGGTTATCCCTATGTGAACTGTGGCTTCTGTCTCCATTAGTAGAGTTTCACAGAAGAGCTTGATCAATCATAGCATGAACGGATTCTGGAGTAATGTTGTTTGGGCTAGTGTTGTTAGGTGGGGTATTCGGTCCTCGTCTTGTCACAGGTGCCATGATTCGTCTATATCACAAGAGATAAAACGTGAGGTCATGACAAAACATACATTAATTTACAGATGAGACAACAACACAAGAGAGGTATATAGTACAACATTACACATCTATTTCACTCATAACTTGGAAATTTTTACATGAAATAGTTTTTGGTACACAAAATACAATACAAAAGATCTAAGGCTATGCTAGCGGGGAGAACCCCTAATACTTAACATGCCTGTACAACTGCCTAGCAAAGTAAAATGACATAAATCACTAGATGTGACTATCGGCATCTCTAGAAGCATCCTGGTGATCTGGAACTCTAGCATCTGGTCCTGGCTGTCCAGCTCTCCTCTGCTGCTCTCGCAGTGCTAACAACTCGGCCTGCATGTCACCCATCTCTCGCCTCATGTCTCTCATCACACGGAGAGTCTCTACCATCTGTGCCTGACGCCTACGGTCAGTCTCTTGAAGCTCTGCCATCTTAGCCTACTGCATCTGGGAGCGAGTCTTATGTACCTGGTGCTGTGTCTGAATAAGAGTACCCTGCAACTGTAGTTGTGTCTGATGTGCATGGAGCTGGGACTCGTGTGCATATACCTGCTCACGGTGGGTCTGAAGCTCATAATGGACCGCCTGACTCAATCCTATCGCATGAGCCCAAGCCTCTCGGGAAGCATAGGCCTCCTCCTCCACAATCAGTACTGTCTCCTGATGAGCTATCCTATCCTCCATAAGCAAGTCGACCCGCTGCGAGTCCATAGTGACTCGCTGTGATATGCGAGTCCTACTATCCTGAGCATCCTCTAGTAGAGCATATAAGTCCTGCGTATCATGCTCATAGAGCTCAGCAAGCTTTGTAACCCTAGTATTGACCTCTCCCACGGTCATAGGTGCTATCTCAGGAACTGCCTCTGCCGGATCCACCCAAGTATCCCTAATACCATACCCAACCTCTCTAATCCCCCGTCGTCTCGCTTCAGCATCTACGGTGCTGACAAACCCATAATCGATCCCCCGACCTCTGGTAGGTCTAGCAGTAGAACTCTCCCCGACCTCATGCTTGGAGCCTAGAGCAAACAAACATGACCTCTTGTGAGGTGGCCGCTCGGACTTGGGAATATCATCCCTATAGTCAACAGGTGGTGGTATGTATAGAGATGGTAGTAGTGGTGGTAGTGGGGGTGATGGTAATACGGCAGTAACTGCATTAACAAGGGCCTGAGTAGAGGCTATCCCGAGTGTCTGGATTTGGGTTGGACACCCAGATGATAGTAGCAATGGTGATGGCACAGGTGGTGGTGATGAATGTGCAGATGGGGCCGTGTACCTAGCAAGGCGCTCCCCTGCAGAGGGTGGTGATAGTGAGATAGGTGGTGATGGTGGTGGAGTAGGCATGGCTAGAAATCTCTCAACCTCTGCCTTTAGTGGAAGGGATATGGAAGCTTGAAGCCAGACATTAATCCTAGCTCCAGTGGTAGTAATGTTAGTGGAGGGTAGTGGTGTAACATGATTTGTTCCCTCAGGTGGGGAAACAAGCTCAATAGTAGGTACAACAATAGCGGAGTCAGTTGGAGCTAAGTGCTCCTCCCTCCTAGAAGCTTCACTCCAAGGCTATAAATAGAGAGCAAGCCTCACACACACATATCTTCTTTTTCCAGCTTTTAATAGTAGCTTAATTTAGTTTTAGCTAATGTAATTTTAAAATTTAGTTTTTTAGCTTATTGTAATCTTCATTTCCAAAGTATTGTAATTAGTTTTGAGTTAATGAAATTTTAGTTTTAATTTGCAAAATCTATTGTTACTTATTAATCTCATTAAATTCCAAAAGCTTTTATTAACTGTTTCATAAAGCTCTGTTTAAATTTAAGCTACTAAAAGCTCATCAATAAGTTCATTAAAAGCCTTATCATCCCTTGGAATTGGATGGCTGCTGGATGATAAGACTTGGTAATAGTCCTTGAAGGTCAAGGGTTAGGATAGAATAGGACTTGATTTGGCTTACAGCTATAAGCTATAAGCTGTCTGCATAAGCTCTATTTGAGCATATAATCCCTGTTCAGCTGGGATTCCAGGTTCCATTTCTTTTTATTTTTCTATCTTCAATAATATAGCTTAATTCTGTCTTTGCTTATTGCTTATTTAATTTGCTTATTTAGTGGCTTATCTATTGTTCCAATGTTGCTTATTATTGGTTTTATTTCGCTTTTTATTATGGGTTGTTAAGTTTTAGTCATAAAACTCTTATTCAAAAAGTTTAAAATGATAGTTGAGGAAATAAGGGGGTGTTTGGCACAGCAGTACTAACTGAGAGTTAGTACTGCTTATGGCCATTTGGTCTTTTGCGGAGAACTTAAACTTCATAACTAAGTTTGTTTAAACTGGATTTGTAAGCTAGGTTAGGGATTATGCAAGTTTTCATAGGATTGTTTCATATCTGCTAGTTAAGTCTCATATAGGTAATCAGTTTTAGCTTAAGTGGTTCTTAGTTGTTCTAATTGCATAAAAAGTTTTAAAAAGTTGTGTTTTCAAGTAGTTTTATCACAGTTATTTTAAGTGTGCATTCAGGTTTTAAGTTTTGATTGGTGCTATGTGCAAGTTGCTATCTGCGTTGTTAAAAAATACAAAATAGTCTTTTTCAAGTCTAATTTTCTGATAGTACAAGTAATTCTTAGAATTTGATTTTTAGTATGCTTATAGATCTAGGGTCAGTGTCAATCTGATTCAACTTAGTTTTTAAAAAGTAGCTTATTTAGTTATCTGTTTTTAGCCTTTAAATTCAGCATTTTTCATTTTCAAAACTTAAAGTAATTCAGTATGTTCTGAATAAGTGGTCTGTTTTCAAAGTGCTTTTTCAATAAGCAAAAAGTTTTCAAAGTTCTTTTCAAAAGAAGATTTGTGTAGCTTGTAGGATAAGCTTTAAGTAGGTACAAGTCATTTTGCTTAAAAACCTGATTTGCTAGCTTAAATTTAAGCTCAAAGTTGCCTCAAGAGGCTGTTTGGTTTAAGGTTTTCATTAAGAGCTTATTTTGATTTTCAGCTTATGGCTTATCAATTTGTGCTTATTTTTGTTCTTATTTGCTTATTAGACATAGCTTATTGTTTGTCTCAGCTTTATTTAAGTTTTCATTTGCTTCTTAGTGCTTAAATTGCCCAAACAGTTAGTTTTTTTAGTGGTATAGTTTTTAGGATATCTGTCTTTAACTGCTTATTTGTGGGCTTATTTTAGGTTTATAAAAAGGTTATTTTACAAAAGTTGCTTATTTTTAAGAGTTTTAAAAAGTTATAAAAAATGAAAAAAATTAAAACTTTACGCATCAAGTTTTTGGCGCCTCTGCCGGGGATTTGTGATTAAGATTCCTTCGTTTGAAGTTTGTTGATCGTGATTTGAAGAACCTTTCGTCTTCGAAAGTTACGCTTTTAAGAAAATCAAAAATAAATAAAAAAATAAAAAATATAAAAAGTGAAAAATATAATTTTCTTTTCTTTTTAGTATAAGTAAAAGATTACTAAGAAAAATACAAAAATATTTGCTCTTCCGGATTTTTCGATTTTTCTCGTTAATTTGTGAATATAAAATTTTACAAAGTTGGTAAGAGAACACCAACAAATAATACATTCAATTGAGGTATTATCCATTAATAAGTTCCCGAACCAAAGATTCAAATTTTTTTACTGTTTGTGTCACTTACGAAAAAGGCGCACCTCTTTTGTAAAATTTATTTTACTTAAGAGAGTTACCCTAAGTTTGTTGATTAATCGGTAAACAAAAATATTTCATTTTCTTATTTCTTTTCTCATTTTAATTTTGTTTAGTGCATGCGCACTAGAAATTCCTATTTTCCAAATAATTCAAACGTCACCATTCCGAGACGTCGAAATAAAGGATGTGCTCAAACATAGTCGAACTGAAGCTTCGTACTTTGTCGCACCAATGGCAGAACGTACAATGGGAAGATGCTAATACGAGCACCACGGCAAGGGTTCGGAGAAGCTATTGTATTAAGGAATTTAATAGGGATCATTTTGAGATTAAGATGAATTTGCTTCAATTGGTTCAAGCAAACCCGTTTTACGGTCGTGTGAGTGAAAATCCTCATGCTCATATTAATAGTTTCAAAAGGATTACTTCGACTTTACGATTTAGGAATGTGCCAAATGATGTTATTATTCACTCGAGGGAGCCGCTAAAACTTGGTACGAGAAAGAACCTCCGAATTCGATCTTGACTTGGGAGGATCTCGTGACCAAATTTGTGAATCAATTTTTCCCTCCTTCGAAAACCACTCACTTAAAAAATGAAATTTCTCGATTTACACAAAAATTTGAGGAGACTTTTAGTGAAGCGTGGGAACGATTTAAGGAGTTGCTTAGAGCTTGTCCCCATCACGGATTTACAGAGTTAACTCAAGTTGATACCTTTTATAACGGTTTAAACGAGAATGAACAAGACTCCTTAAATGCCGCGGCGGGTGGAAATCTTTTGAGTAAGACGACTAGAGAGGCTTTAAACATAATTGAGAACAAATCAAAAGTTCGTTATTCACGAAATAGATCAAATGTTTCTAGGATGAATGCTACTTCTAGTAAAACGGATGAAAGAATTGATAAGCTTGCGGATCAACTTTCGACCTTAGTCGAGATTGTTTCTAAGAAAGTTGTCACTCCCGCTCCGGTTAAAGCGGTTGAGGAAACTTGCGTTACTTGTAGTGGTGCCCATTCTTGGTATAATTGTCCGCTACGTATAATAATAGCTGTGTTTGTGCAATACCGGGTACTTTCATCAAGTTAACCCTCCGAACCGTGTTAGTAATCAAATGGCACCACCAGGTTTTGCTCCGGTGCAAAACAATGGTCAAAATAGGTTTAATCAGAATCGAAATCAAAGTTCAAGAATAATTTTAACACTCCCCTACGGGGGAAATAATTTTCATGGAAATCAAGGTTTTTAAGCTTAAAATAATCATGCTCCAAATATTCAAAACCAACCTTTTCAAGTGCCTAATAATCAAGTTCAACAAGAGATTTCAAATGATTTTTCGAGTTACAAGAGGAATAACGATCAAATGTTGAGGAACATGCAAAACTCAAATTCAAACTGTGAAAGGATTACCTTAAGAATGAAATTCAAAAACACGATAAAATATCAGCAAGCCTTTCATGATGAATCAAACATCTACTTTCAAAATACATGCAAACTGATTTGGGATTTGTTCAAAACATGCTTAACTTTGGTACTCTTCCGAGTAATACCATTCCAAACCCGAAGGGTGAGATGAAAGCGATCAATACTCGAAGTGGTGTTGCTACATTGGGACCTTTATTCCTATATCCTTCTCTAAAAAAAAAATATAATCAAAAGGGTTTTAGTAGAACGAGAAACCGAGGAGACAATGGATAAAGAGAAAACAAATTTCCAAGGAAGTACCACTCAAATCCCACCTCCGGTTATCCCCATTTCTATTCTGGAACCCGATGTTCCAAAAACTTTGTCTAAAACCACTCCCATTCCGGAATCCGATGTTCCCAAGAATTTACCTAAACCAAGATTTGCTCCTACGATTAAGAGTTTGCTCATGAATAAGGAAAAGTTGCTTGAGTTAGCTAAGATACCTTTGAACGAGAATTGCTCGGCGATGCTCCTCAAAAAGCTTCCCAAAAAGCTTGGTATGTTCCACGACCAAGTTTATTACTCCATGTAATTTCCCAGAGAATGGATGTATGTCACGCCTTGGACGATCTTGGAGCACGAGCATAAAATCTTTTGCCCTTCTATTTGAGAATAAAGCTTTCTTTACCTGATCTTACACCAACTCGGATGACTTTAGAGTTAGCAGACCGATCGATTACTTATCCTAAAGGACTCGCCGAAGACGTTTTTGTCAAAGTTGGGAAATTTCATTTTCCTACAGACTTTGTTGTTGTCGATTTCGAAGCCGATCCTCGAGTACCTCTCATACTTAGGAGATCCTTTTTGAGGACCGGTCGTGCTTTAATTGATGTTTATGGAGAAGAAATAACCCTTCGGGTTGATAACGAAGCCGTCACTTTTAATCTAGATCAAACCACGAGATATTCCTCTACAAATGATAAATCGGTAAACCGAATTGACATCATTGATGCAGTTTGTGAGGAGTATACTCCGGAATTGCTAGGATTTTCTAATTCTTCGGGTGGCAATCCCACCCCAACGTCTGAGCCGTTTACTTCCGAATTCATTTTGGAAGAAATCGAAGCTTATCTTAAGGATGATTCGATTTCACCGGAAATTGATCATGCCGATTGCGATCCGGAGGAAGATATTTGTTTGATCGAAAAATTGTTAAATAACGACCCGTTTCAACTTCCTCCGATGGACCTTAAACAAAGTGAAGTGACCGAGGCAAAATCTTCAATTGAAGAGCCTCCGGAATTAGAGTTAAAAGATTTACCGTCTTCACTTTGGGAATATGCTTTCTTGGGGGCGGTAAGAAAATGACATGTTACAGTAATTATTGCATATAGGTTTAAAAATTGATGATAAATTTATCTTATTAAAGGTGCTCAAATCTCATAAACGGGCCATTGCTTGGAAAATCACCGACATCAAGGGTATTGACCCTGTTTTTTTACACATCAAAATCTTTGTTGGAGGAGATTACAAACCATACGGTTCAAGTCAAAGAGGGTTAACCAAAAATTCATGAGGTAATCAAAAAGGAGGTCCTAAAACTTCTTGATGCCGGTATGATTTACCCGATCTCTGACAGCCCATGGGTTAGTCCAGTGCATTGTGTTCCAAAGAAAGGTAGAATAACCGTTGTTGCTAATGAAGAAAATGAATTAATTCCGACACGTTTAGTTTCCAGGTGGAGAGTTTGTATCGACTATAGGAAGTTACATGAAGCACTCGAAAGATCATTTTCCATTGCGTTTTATGGATCAATTGTTAGAACGATTAGCTAGAAATGGAGTTTTATTGTTTTTTTAGATCGGATTTTCAGGGTATTCCAAATACAATAGATCCCCTAGGACCAGGAGAAAACTACAATATTTTCCACATGCCGTATGGAACGTTTCGCGTACCGTCGCTTGCTATTTGGCTTTGTGTAATGCTCCGATCTTTTAACGGTGTATGATGGCCATATTCCTGATATGATCGAAAAGACTATGGAAGTGTTTATGGATGATTTCTTAGTTTTTAGGGATAGTTTTGATTTGTGCCTCTCCAATTTAGAAAATATGCTAAATCGGTGTGAGACACGAATTTTAGGTTCTTAATTGGGGAGAAGTGCCACTTTATGTGTAGAGAAGGAATTGTGTTAGGTCATAAAATTTCAAAGTCAGGAATTGAGGTCAAATCGTGCTAAATCCATGTTATCGCTAAGCTCCCTCACCCGGACTACCGTAAAAGGTGTTAGAGTTCTTGGTCATGCAGGATTTTACCACGTTTTATCCAGATTTTTACAAATTGCTAGGATACCAATGACATCACCATTTGAGAAAGAAACACCGTTTGTGTTTTCTAAGGATTGTATTGATGCTTTTCAGACCCTGAAAAAGAAGCTTACCGAAGCTCCAATCTTAGTTGTCCCGGATTGGAACCTTCCTTTCGAACTCATGTGTGATGCAAGTGATTTTGCGATTGGTGCGGTTTTAGGACAACGAAAGATGAGACTTTCTGTCTATATTATTTATGCTAGTAAGACAATGACAGAAGCTCAAATTCATTACACTACCACGGAAAAGGAAATGCTTGCCGTTGTATATGCTTTTGAAAAGTTTCGGCCATATCTTGTCTTATCTAAAAGCATAGTGTATACGGATCACTCGGCTTTAAAGTACCTTATGAACAAACAAGACGCTAAGCCGAGGTTGCTCCGGTGGGTTCTTCTCCTACAAGAATTTGATATCACCATCCGTGATAAAAAAGGAAGTGAGAACCTTGTGGCGGATCATTTATCTAGACTTGAGAATCCTCATAAGGATGTGTTAGAAAACAAGGACATAAATGAACATTTTCCTTTAGAGACTCTTGGAGTTATTTCTAGTGAAAGTACCCCATGGTTTGCGGACTATGCAAATTACCATGCGGGGAATTTTATCATCAAAGGAATGTCAACTCAACAAAAGAAGAAGTTTTTCAAGGACGTTAAACATTATTTCTGGGATGATCCCTATCTTTTTCGTATATGTGCAGATCAAATCATTCGACGATGTGTGCATGGGCAAGAAGCTCTTGAAATCCTCAAAGCTTGTCATGAAGGACCCACCGGAGGCCATCATAGTGCCAATCTCACCGCTCGAAAAGTATTTGATGCCGGATTCTTTTGGCCTACCATATATCGAGATGCCCATACGATGATCAAATCTTGTGATACATGTCAGAGACAAGGCAAAATTTCACAACGAGATGAAATGCCTCAAAACGCTATCTAAGTTTGTGAAATCTTCGATGTATGGGGTATTGATTTCATGGGACCATTTCCTTCTTCACATGGGAATAAATACATTCTCGTAGCCGTCGATTATCTTTCAAAATGGGTTAAAGCAAAGGCACTCCCCACAAATGATGCTAGAGTTGTAGTTAAGTTTTTAAAGTCTCTTTTTGCCCGATTCGGAACACCTAGAGCTATTATAAGCGATTGTGGGACCCATTTTTGTGATGATCAGTTTGCTAAAGTAATGTCTAAGTATGGGGTCACTCATCGTCTTGCTACCGCTTACCACCCTCAAACGAGTGGTCAAGTGGAGGTATCCAATCGTGGTTTGAAACGTATTCAAGAAAGGACGGTTGGAGAAAACCGTGCCTCGTGGTCTGACAAACTAGACGATGCTCTGTGGGCATTTCGTACTGCTTTTCAGACACCAATTGGTTGTACGCCTTACAAATTAGTGTACGGAAAGTCTTGCCATTTACCTATAGAGTTAGAGCATAAAGCATATTGGGCTTTGAAACATGCTAACTTCGATCTTAAAACCGCGGGTGATCACCGTAAGCTTCAACTTAATGAACTTAATGAGCTTCGTGATCAAGCTTACGAGAATTCTTTGATTTATAAAGAGAGGACGAAGAAGCTTCATGACTCAAAGATCAAAAACCGCATTTTCAATGTTGGTGATCGAGTTTTACTCTTCAACTCTCGTCTAAAGATATTCTTGGGAAAGCTTAAAACTCGTTGGTCAGGACCTTTCACCATCACCAAAGTTTTTCCATACGGAACCATTGAGTTATCTCAACCCGATGGTCCAAACTTTAAGGTGAATGGTCATCGTGTGAAGCATTACTTCGGAGGGGACTTACCACCCAAGGTAGTCCAGGATCTCCACACTTTCTCCAAGGACGAATAAATTCGGGGATCGAGTCAAGCTATGTGACTCGGTTACCAAAAACAAAGCGCTTTGTGGCAGGCACCCCATACTTATCCTTCTATCTTCTTTCTTATTTTTATTGTGATGTGAGGAGGCTTGTACTCTTCCGATTCTCGTTGTTTGTATTGTGATTGTTGCAGGATTGACCTTATAATTTTCTGAAGATTCTCTGTTTTCGGTGTTTTGTCACGGTTCACTAGAGCTTCCTAGCCTTTGCTTGCCATTAGTTTGGGGAAATCTGATATCCTAAAGATTATTATCTACTAACATTTATCTTTTAGCATACTTGATAAACGATTTGAGATTTGTGTGATACTTTCTTCAGGCTTGAGTTATGCATTCGACCTTTTTGAGTTCTAGTATGGGGTTTTAAAGTCTTAGGCTAGGAAACATTGAGGACAATGTTTAATTTTAGTATGGGGTAGTATATCTTCGATATAATCTTACCTACTTTTGCCCGTTGTTCTCATGTACCCCGTTTTCCACAAATTTCAAAAATATGAAAAATTTAAAAATTTTTCAAAAAATAAAATAAGTGTTTTGTAACAAATTTTTGAACTTTCCTGCCGGGTAGAATAAGAGTAGATTTTGACTCCATTCAGCGTGTTAAGCTCTAGCTGTTCCTTAACTTTTAGGCTAGCAGTTGTAGAAATTCGCGTAGAACGAAAATTTAATAGAGTTAAGTATGAGTGAGATACTAAACAAGGATTAGTTGGAAATCTTAAGAGCTCATGTATGTAATTTGTGACTTTTTCTCCTATAAGCTCTTAACCGGATTAATATACGTGCTGTTTTTAAAGATTAAACTTAAATCAAACATATTTTTATGTAATAATAGCAAAAATTTTGTCTTAGTTCAAAAAAAAACCTTATACTGAATTTTCCAATAATAAGAAGTTCGTCCTATATAAAGTAAAAAATAATAATAAATAAATAAATAATTATAATTAGTTAAACTGTGGGCTGATAAAATGTTTACTAACTTCTTGCGGCTCACAAACCGATGTGGTAGTAAGAATTAAAAATCCGAGACTGATAAAAGTTTGTTGCATCTTGCCGGCTCACAACTGATGTGGCAACCTTCTAAAAGGTTGAAGGTTATAATTGCATAAATATTTAAGTTTGAATTAATAAATAGATTTCTTTTTGTTAAATTCAAATATGCTTTTGAACTTTGACTATTCTATTTTATAAGCTATGTATATTCGGGAAACCTGAGAGTTTTTGAAACCTAAGGTCCGTGAGTCCCGATACTAGTCTCTGTGGGGTGTCAAAAGCCTGGTCCCACCATTAGGGGGCACAGGGTTGGGATGTGAAAAGCGAAGTACGCTACATGGGATGATCTCGCCTTCAAACTCATTATTCTCGGGTGGAACGTGAAGCATAGTATTTTGCAAAACGTTGATCCATGGTTGAAATTCAAAATAGCACATTTACCTAAGATATAATAATTGTCGGGAGTGAAAAGTTCACAAGTTGCAAATATGAGTAGTGTTAGCATCTTAACTGATATTTAGCTATGATTTCGTTTTAAGCTTGGTTTGGATAAGTGAAAAGTCAGGGACGATGAATTTATCCTTTTTGGGGCATTCTCGGATCGAAATGCATCTTGTTCCATGATCCCTAACAGTTATGGAAATAACAAAAGTCGAAATATTCCAGGTTCATAAAAAAATTAAAAAAATTAAAATGAAAAGGTTTTTGGAAAATGGGGTGTTTTATAATTTATGATTTCTTAACTCTCTCCACGAAAGTCTTTGCTACTTTTCAAAGATTTAATTTGGGGAAGTTTTGAGGTATTTGATTTTTGTTGCATATAATATGCGTGAGGACACGACAATCACTTAGTTTGGGGAATTTTGATATGTGAGAAAACACATATCATTTGTATACCAAAAATAGCCCTTAAAAGATGAAATTGTGCATAAAATGCTTGTATATTGCTTGTTTTGTCTTTGTGATTGTGTAGGTACGGATATTACAAATAACACAAGAAAACGGCCAAAACCGGACAAACACGGACACGAGAACGGAAAAGAGTGCACAAGAGCCGGGGATTTGATTGCTGAAGTTTCTAGCAAATGGTCAACTCAAAGTCAACTCTTGGTCAACATTGGTCAACCACAAAAAGACAAAAACCCCAAATTACCAAAAAAAAAAAAAACAGTCCCTTAAGTAAAACCATTTTACATAAAAAACCCCTAAAGCCCTAACACCGTTATCTCTTTAAATATTAATAGATAACGGTCGTTATTCCTTATATTAACCCAAAAACAAACACGGCCCAATATCATTTTAAATAAATCTAGCCCAGGTCAACGACCCAAAACCCCGAGTCAAACCCCCCATCTAACAGTTAAAAAAGGCGCGTAAATGAATTTACTATTCATCATCGTCTTCGCGTTTAACCCAAGTCAAAACAAGGGGTTAATTCAAATTGACAGCGTGGCTTAATGATTCAAGCACCAAGGGTCAAGCTGGCAAAAGGAAACGTCACTTGAGGCTCTTATTGGTCAAAAACAAGACAAGGAGGATACGCGGATATATGAAAGAAACACACAAGGACAATGATTTTTACCCTAAATCCTAGCCAAAAGAAGCATAAAAGGTCTGACACGTGGAATGCCACGTTGGCAATCCGTGTGCTCATCATTTAATCCAACGGTGATGAATGGGAATCTAATGATTGGAAATTAACAAAGGGTTGTGATCAAATGGATGAGGAGTGGGCTAGACTCCTAGAAGCTTCACTTCAAGGCTATAAATAAAGAGCAAGCTTCACACACACATCATCTTTCTTTTTCTAGCTTTTAATAGTAGCTTAATTTAGTTTTAGCTAATGTAATTTTAAAATTCGTTTTTAGCTTTTTATAATCTTATTTCCCCAAAGTATTGTAATCAGTTTTGAGTTAATGAAATTTTAGTTTTAATTTGCAAAATCTATTGTTACTTATTAAGCTCATTAAATTCCAAAAGGTTTTATTAACTGTTTCATAAAGCTCTGTTTAAATTTAAGCTACTAAAAGCTCATCAATAAGTTCATTAAAAGCCTTATCATCCCTTGGAATTGGATGGCTGCTGGATGATAAGACTTGGTAATAGTCCTTGAAGGTCAAGGGTTAGGATAGAATAGGACTTGATTTGGCTTACAGCTATAAGCTATAAGCTGTCTGCATAAGCTCTATTTGAGCATATAATCCCTGTTCAGCTGGGATTTCAGGTTCCAATTCCTTTTATTTTTTTGTCTTCAATAATATAGCTTAATTCTGTCTTTGCTTATTGCTTTATTTAATTTGCTATTTTAGGATTATCTGTTATTCAATGCTGCTTAATATTGGTTATTTAGCTTATTTATTATCTGGTTGTTAAGTTTTAGTCATAAAACTCTTATTCAAAAAGCTTAAAATGATAGTTGAGGAAATAAGGGGGTGTTTGGCACAGCAGTACTAACTAAGAGTTAGTACTGCTTGTGGCCTTTTGGTCTTTTTGTGGAGAACTTAAACTTCATAACTAAGTTTGTTTGAACTGGATTTGTAAGCTAGGTTAGGGATTATTCAAGTTTTCATAGGATTGTTCATTATCTGCTATGTTAAGTCTCATATAGTAATCTGTTTTAGTTAAGTGGTTCTTGTTGTTCTAATTTGCATTACAAAAAAGTTTTAAAGTGTGTTTTCAAGTTAGTTTTATCAAGTTTTTTAAGTGTGCATTCAGGTTTTAAGTTTTGATTAGTGCTATGCAAGTTGCATTCCAGCAGTTGTAAAAAGGACAATAAGTCTTTTTCAAGTTAATTTTCAGATAGTAGAAAGTAATTCATTTAGATTTTGATTTTTTAGTTGCTTAGTGCATCTAAGGTCAGTGTCAATCTGATTTCCACTTGTTTTTAGAGTAGCTATTTGCTTATCTATTTTTAGCCTTTAAATTCAGCATTTTTCATTTTCAAAACTTAAAGTAATTCAGTATGTTCTGAATAAGTGGTCTGTTTTCAAAGTGCTTTTTCAATGAGCAAAAAGTTTTCAAATTTCTTTTCAAAAGAAGATTTATGTAGCTTGTAGGATAAGTCTTTAAGTAGGTACAAGTCATTTTGCTTAAAAACCTAATTTGCTAGCTTAAATTTAAGCTCAAAGTTGCCTCAAGAGGCTGTTTGGTTTAAGGTTTTCATTAAGAGCTTATTTTGATTTTCAGCTTATGGCTTATCAATTTGTGCTTATTTTTGTTTTATTATGCTTAGTAGACATTAGCTTATTGTTGGTTAGTTTATTTAAGTTTACATTTGCTTCTTAGTGCTTAAATTGCCCAAACAGTTAGTTTTTTTAGTGGTATAGTTTTTAGGATATATGTCTTTAACTGGCTTATTTTAGGTTTATAAAAAAGGTTATTTTACAAAAGTTGCTTATTTTTAAGAGTTTTAAAAAGTTATAAAAAAATGGAAAAAATTAAAACTTTACGCATCAACTCACCAAGTGTTTTATCCCCCCCCACACACATCCTTACGCTACAATAGATCTCAACCGTTATTACTTTGCATTATCTATCTTTTATATACGTTTTAAGCATATTAGTATAATAAGCTGTTTTAGCTTATTTCATAGCTTATTCAATAAGCTGTGTTCCCGAGCATATTTTTCTTAGATTCCTCTTAGTTCAAGCTACTTTCTATATTTTTTTAGAATTTTTATAATTTGTTTAGTATTTTTAAACATTTATTATTATTAAAAACTTTAAAAATTCATAAAAAATAGAAAAAAATAATCAAATATATTAAGTCTTGTTTTTTGAAAAATTTTATTGTTATATACTTTCTAGGATAAATTAGTTTTGCTTTCGTAGGGTTAAAAATTGCAATAATTTCAATTTTAAAGAACGGGATTCGTTTCGTTCACGTTTTTCGTGTTTTAAACTCAATTCAACTCCGTTTTGTTCTAGTTTTCTTTAAAAGTACTTTTAGTCACATTATAGTATTAAAAGTAAAAAAATTCATTTTAGGTTTTAATTTGGAAAATTAGGTTTTTTAATCACCGTTTAGGGTCCCGTTTTTGTTTTAGTTAAGTTTAATTCCCGTTATTAAGTTAGGTTTAATTGTCCTTTAATTTTCTCACTTTTTTGAATTTTAGAAAACAATTCATTTTGAACCAATTTCAATTCATTGGCCAAATAACAAACGTGGTCTCAATTTCATAAATCTTCGAGGAATACGACCCGGTAATCACTTACCGGTTAATATACGTATTATTATATATATTTGTGAGAATTTACCTTACTAATTTTGTCCTCAAGGGTAGTTTGGTAATTTTCTATACTTATATTATTATACGTGTATAAAACTTTACGCATCACCTATCCTCCATAAGCAATTCGACCCGCTGCGAGTCCATAGTGACTCGCTGTGATATGCGAGTCCTACTATCCTGAGCATCCTCTAGTAGAGCATATAAGTCCTATGTATCATGCTCATGGAGCTCATCAAGCTCTGTAACCCTAGTATTGACCTCTCCTACGGTCATATGTGCTATCTCTGGAACTGCCTCTGCCAGATCCACCCAGGCATCCCTAATACCATACCCAACCTCTTTAATCCCCCATCATCTCGCTTCAACATCTATGGTGCTGACAAACCCATAATCTATCCCCCGACCTCCGGTAGGTCTAGCAGTAGAACTCTCCCCGACCTCATACCTGGGGCCTAGAGAAAACAAACACGACCTCTTGTGAGGTGGCAGCTTAGACTCGGGAATATCATCTCTACGGTCAACAGGTGGTGGTACGTATAGAGATGGTGGTAGTGGTAGTAGTGGTGGTAGTGGAGGTGATGGTAATACGACAGTAACCACATCAACAAGGGCCTGAGTGGAGGCTATCTTGAGTGTCTGGATTTGGGTTGGATACCCAGATGATAGTAGTAATGGTGATGGCACAGGTGATGGTGATGAATGTGCAAATGGGGCCGTGCACCTAGCAAGGCGCACCCCTGCAGAGGGTGGTGATAGTGAGATAAGTGGTGATGGTGGTGGAGTAGGCATGGCTAGAAGTCTCTCAACCTCTGCCTCTGGTGGAAGGGATATAGAAGCCTGAAGCCGGACAATAATCCTAGCTCCAATGGTAGTAATGTCAATGGAGGGTGGTGATGTAACAGGATTTGTTCCCTCAGGTGGGGAAACAAGCTCAACAGTAGGTACAACAACAGCGGAGTCGGCACCCCCATCATCGGCGTCATCCTCGTGTGAATAGACGTCATCATCATTTCCATCCTCTCTCCCGTCCATGGAATAGTCAACAGGACTATCCTCTGTCTCATCATCCTCATACTCCTCTGGATTCTCTTCTGGATCCGACTCAACAACATATCCTGGTAACTCAGCAGTAGGTGAAACAACAGGAGGTAATGGCTGTTCCTCAGCCAGAAATACATGCTCATCCTCCAACGGTATATACTCAGGGTACATAGGCTCTGGCACATAGTCAGGATCATGTGGCTGTATGAACATAGGCTCACGCTCATCCTCGTCCTGTGGTACTGGTGGTGTCTGTGGCTCCTCGGGGCCAAGTATGTAATCCGGTGATGGTGGGGCTACTGACTGCATAGGGAGTCCATCGTATCCGTATACGATGACTCGTGGAGACCCACCATCCGATAACTCCTCGTCAGCTCCCCAAAATACCCTCCCTAGCTCAGAATTGGTGTAGACGGAAGTGTAGGTAACCGCAGATGATGTAGAAGACATGACTACTATAAAAACAAAATAACTTATATAAGTATAAATTTTAAGACTCTTATAGTAATATACGCAATATAATTTATATACTCGTATATCAATCATTCAAGCACTTAGTAAGCTACTAATGCTAAAACAGTGTATGTCAGGTAAGCACATATGCTAGATTGCAAACAAGTAATGTATGTGTGTCCCATACAAACCCCCTCTGTAAATGCAGTGTTTGAAAATGATTATAGTCTAGACAAAAACTTTTGACCTGGTTCTCTATAACCTTGGCTCTGATACCAATCTGTAACACCCCCAAATCTGAGTTGCAGCGGAATATTGAATATTCGAGGGCGTTACTTCATAGATCAACAGCACAAGATAGGATAACGACCACTAAACATGACATTTTAAAAAGATACATTGGATTAACAAAATACTTGTTCATTACATAAGCTCATGGCTTCAAATTGTTCGACAATATAAGTAAAGATTTTGGTTTGTAACAAACGTTCCCAAAATGTAATACGACCCAAATCTTTAGTATTGACTCTCTCCAAAGAGTGACCCCCAATGTATCTAGGCACCTCTTGCCTTATTGACCTGAGAAAAACATTCTTAAAATGTCAACATAAAGTTGGTGAATTCATAGGTTTATATAAATCAATTGTAGGACCGCAAGATTTCCAAGTGTATGATTAAGCAACAGATGCAAACATCATAAAAAGTAATTACGTTTTCCTAAGCTCATGACACTAAAGCTCGACAGGTATGCATGCAATAAATTGCCAACAATGCCCGTGAATGGTGTTCTAACTCGCAGCATCCCAAATCCGACATGGTATACGTTTGTTGTCCGGCAAACCGGCACAGTGAGCGCTACTCACCCAAACGGGGACGTCAATCCCAAATAGATCTATTTATAACACTTGCTCTTACAATCTAGTAATTGACAGTTCATGATAAAAGGCTCAGCGGGTTATCGCTACTTAGGCAAAATACGTAATCATTGTATAAAATGTACCCTTGCGTCTAATTTGTAAAACAAAGCATGTTCTCACCCCAAAGATGTAAAACATTTAAATAATTGAAAAGCATGGGGGCTATGAACTCACCTTAGTAGGTAGTCCCCTGTGAATGATAAATATATCCAAGTATGGCAAATGAATCTCACCGTCAAATACCTAAGTAAATACGGCCAGTCTTAGTCTACAAGTTTAGGCTAACGACTTAATGCATAAACTATAATAAATTGCTAGTTTATATATATTGTTATCACTTGTGTGGTGGTGCACATGTTTATTGTATTTATCTTTACTTGTTGGCTCTTGGGGAGGTATACGATTACACACGTTCAAGTATATGTACAAACGTTATTAATAAATATACATATTTATTAAGTCGTGTTTTAATTTGTATAATATCCGGTAAATATTATAACTTGTCTGATTCGCTAAGTGTTTATTAAAATCACTTTCGTCCATACAATACCCTTAGGTTTTCTATATTGACAAGAACAGTCCCAATAAGGTTTCTAAAAGCACATAAGCTCTCATTAAGCTCATTTAAGCTTAATGAAACTGTTAATGCTGAAAAATAAGCTCGGGTGAGCTTATTTGAGCTTATTGGACTCGTTAGCCCAATAACCTTAACCCAAAAGGTTTCAAAAAGAGTTTACACATGATACGATTTATTTTCCTAGTTTCATTAAGCACTTGGGTTCTTGTTTTAGGCTGTTTTCACAGTTCGGCTTATTTATAAGCCAATAAGCCTCGTTAATGGGCTTTTGAGTCCATTAAGGGTTTTAAAAGTGTAAGTTCATTATCCTTAGGTCCATTAGCAATCTATGCTTCTAATAAGCCCACAATTCTGAATAAGCTCCCGATTAAGCTTGCTCAAGCTTATTAGGGGTTGTTGGGCCCATATTAGGCCTCACTAATTGGCCATTAGGTCCATTAAGAATCCGGCATGGTTTTTATGTGTATACTATCATACAACTAAGTTCAATAAGCTCTCTAGACCTTCTTTAAGCTTAGTGAGCTTCGTAATAAGCTGGGGTCCTAGTTAACAAACTGTTAGGCCCATTAATCGAACCGTTAATGACTGTTTAGGCCTAACAGAGGTCCTGTTAGGTGTCGTTATAGCTTATTAGCGTGTTATTAGTGTTGTTAAGGGTATTATCGTTAAGCACATTAAGCTACTATTAGGCTCTTTAAGTCATACATAAGCCATCCCATGAGCTTGTTTGTCCCATTCATGGGCTTCGTGGCCCAACAGTGGACCTATGGTTCACTGTGGTGCGTTTGGTTTGTGTTTCATAACCTTCGACCATATGTCGATCAAATTAAGCTCATTAGGAACGCTTCTATGTCTTATACTATACATGCAACCATTCAATTAGTTGGAATATATGTTCCCAAGCCAAGCCATCGAGTTTATATGCAAAGTTTACGTGTAAGTTTCGTGTAATTCGTGTGTAAGTGTTTTCAATGTAACCAAATAAGCCCTAGTCCTCGTTAAGCCTCATTTTACATATGTTAACACATTTTAGCACCACACAAGTGATTATATACATATGTACAAGCGTGTAACATGTATGATTTGCACCATGCATGCACAAGCTCACGTTAGCTTGTTAATTACAAACTAACGTGACCCAAATGACTAGCAACCAAAGAAAACAAATATGATATGAACATGTAAGCTTAGAACGCGACTTACAAAAGTCCTAGAGTCTTGGCTTCGAGTTTGGACGTGTAGAATGACAACCCGAAGTGTATACCCGAATGTATATCAAACCCTAAGCTTCAAAGCTTTTTAAATAACCCAATCTTTGCTCGTGTACCCTTCTATGTCCTTGTATGCGATCCTAGTAATTACTATGTATGACTTGAGTGACTCGAAGTGAAGGTGATAGATGATGTTTTGGGTCTGGTATGGTCTAAATCAAGAAGGGATCATGATGAGGTTTGCTAGTGGTTTTTGTTTAAGTGTGTGAGTGTGTAAAGAATGAATGGCTTAGTAGAGGCTTTTTTATATAGGCATATTGTCTAGTTAGTTTTCCTAGTTTCTAATCCAAAGCCAAACCGAGCCTTAAGTGGTGGTTTTGAGGATTCTAGTTAATCTTAAATGGTATTGATAATACCTTCCTAGTACAACTCTTAATTACAAGATAAAGGTACAAGATTTCTTAAGATTTTGATAATCTTATGGTATGTGTATGTGTGTGTTGGCCGCGGGTATCAAGAGCAAGAAAGAGGGATCCAAAGTGGTTATTACACAATGGGTTTTAGCTAATTAGGGACACTAAGGACAATCTTTAATTAGCCCTTGTTTGAGAGCATGTAATAGTAAGATTTTGTAGTTGTTTAGGGAGGGTGGGACGTGTAAGCTTATGGAGGGAAAGAAGGGTTTGAAATCTTATTAAGATTATCATGGCACAAAACTTAATTAAAAGGATGTTGTACAAGATTTGTGTAAGTATCCATTGTATTATGGTTTTTGTCTACCCATATTCGGCCATAATGGGTTATTAACACAATAACTGAATAATTTTTGTATTTAAGGATTAAAAGTGGTTATTGGTTTTAGTCTAGGTAAGTCTAGGTATTTCCGAGGTGTGTCTAAATGTATTTTAGTATGAAATGTAAGCCCTTTTACGTGACCAATAAAAATAAAATGCGCAAAGTCAATAATTATCTTCCTATTAATTACCTGATGTAAACCTTAATTTATTTGGTGACCGTTTACATTGAATGATTATTTCTAGTTTACGAGATTTAGCTATAAAGTTAAATTAAAAGTAAACGCGTATCGGACTAAAATAAATAGTAAAGAATAATAGAGTCGTAAAATGACCTAAAATTGAGAAATGTTACAACCAGTGTCACATGTTGAAAAAACTTTACCTCTTCATCACTGTGAGACTTGTTTTGGATGACCATAACCCCGCTCTCAAAACATGTAAAGGGAAACTAAACACTGAAATAAAGACTAATAAGCATCAGCAAATAGTGAACACGCCCGCAGCAAATCATTAGGTGAAATCAATTCTGCGCCAAAAGAATATAAGGAATCATAATTTCCTTGCATAACAAGTATTATTAACTGAGACTTCGAAAAAAAGATGCCAGATGGAGAACCTGTTCCACGCGCATGATTGAAGAGACAGTAGATATCTATCATGTATAGAACACCCTGAATTACTTTATCAAAAAAATTGTTTGTAATTGGTAAATAATAAAATTTTTTAATCAAAACTTGACACAAATCATTGTCATTGTCACACCCTATCTACACCTTTTCATCTATTTCACACTAACAATACGCACCCAGCCCCACACGCCATAACCTCCTCTGGTCATCATACCAACACTAGCCCACACTCTTATTTAATTGACGTATTTTATATCAAAGTGCTAATACACCTAACTAAATTTGTAATTTTTCGAGTTAGCCTAAATCTATAATTGCTTATTGAACATGATTACAGGCTTTTTATGATAGCTTATTGCGACTGCTAATAAAGGGATTATTTTGTGATCGTGTGCAGAAACTTGAGCTTATTAAGGGAGTGTTTGTGATTGCTTATTAAAGGTGCTTATAAGGGATGTTTGGGATTGACAATAAGCAATCTTAAACGGCCCTTATTTTCAATAAGCAATCCTAAACAATCTTTATGTGGGCTACAGTTTCTATAAGCGGTTACAATTATAAGCTATCTCAAATAGCCCAAATTTTTTATTTCTAAAAATAACATAAAGACCTGTTTATGAAGCTGAAAACAGGTATGCATCTGTTGTATGGATCCCGTTGTTTAAACCGGTCTCTAATTAATTTTCACATGGAAAGCCCCCCTTGTAGAGACCGGATAAAAAAACTGGTCTCGAGGAGTCTGTGTACATGTCTTGAAAGGCTTTTTTGTAGTAGTGGCAGGACATATCCAACAGAAGTAAAGAAAAAGCTTAAATGAAATAACATATATACAAAGTATTTTAGATGTCCTTACCCGTGTCATAATGTTAAAAGACAAACACAGTTAACTGCAAAATAAAATGATACAACTCAGTACAACTGTAATTAGTGTAATAGTGTTAACAATTCATACTTACCCCAGCAAGAGGAGCAATTCCATTCAACGATGAGACGCCCATAACATCTAAAAACATCTTCACATTGAGTGCCAAGTGAATAACCTGCACAAGACATCAAAATATAAATAAGAATAAAAACATGTATTTTATGCATCAACTAGAAATAAGCATTACCCTTACTTCGCTATTATCGTGAAGGAAGTTCTGAATCATGTCCTTGTACTGTTGAAAAGTCACAAGTAAATATTTAAATTGTTCCATTCTACTAAATAATTAGGGCTGTAACGAAACGACGAAGACTTGTCTTGTGTTCGTCCGTTTTAGTTTTAATCCGGACAAAGGAAACAACGAGAAACATTTAAAACATCATGTTAATGAACTTAAAAACGAAGATTAAACGACGGTTGTCTCACGAACAAAAAAAAAATCTTTGTGTTCATTCTTCGTTCATTTAACTAAAACGAAAACAAAATTTTTGTTCGACTAAAAAAAATAAACGTGGACTTTTTACCGAATAGTTCATTTACAGCCTATACTTAATAATACTTGACATTGTAATATTACCTTCTTGTTCCTCCATCTCATTATCAGAGATAATTGTAGCAAAAAGTTAAATTACAAAACTAACAATATGATTGGAAGTGCATAATAGGTTTAAAAACAATTATAAATGACACCTTGTCACCATATATAATTAGCCTAAAATGATTGGCCATGATATGGACAAATTCAATTTGACACATACAGAATAAAAATACAATATCAAAAAATTGTTAATATTATTGAATAAATTTAAAAATACATAATCGACAACCTAAACACATTAACAAACTGTGAAAAAAAATTAACAAGAGATATAAAATACTAAAATTTAAATTATAATAAAAATCAATACAAAGATAGAAATAATCATAAAATGCTACAACATAAAAAAATAAACAAAAAATTATTTTGCATAAATAATAATGCGGTAACCATCAATTAAATAGGCGGAGAAACATGAGCGCGGGCATCCATTTTGGGTGTCGGCTTCCCCGAGAGCACATGTTTCGGTGACCTTTTAGCAAGGAGTAGTTGGGATTGAACTCGGACAAATTTCTCCGCGTTGACCGGTTAACTGGACGTTTGCGGTAGGCGGTGGTGATAGATGCCAATAATGATCAAAATATTTTTTGATTTATAATATAAATCAAAACTAATCCCTAAAATCCAAACCCTAACATGTATGCTATAGGAAGAATTCTAAAAGGGTTTTTTTTACCAAAGTCAATCAAGTCAAGATAACGGCAAGAGTAGGTGATCGGGGTTTTGAAGGACATTTTTAAAAAAGGGGGTGAATTGTACCGTAATCACATTCACCGGTACGAGCGAGTCCAGTGAGTATTCACAAGATGAGATGATAGTACTGATGTTGAGTTTGTAGAGTATGTGGTCTTGACTTGGTGTTTTTGGTTTTAATGAAAAAACTAAATTAAGCAACAAGCTGACTTAATAAGCTAAGAACTAATTTAAACTAACCTAATAAGCTAATTTAAGAACAAATTAAGCAAAAGTTTAAGAAAATAAGCTATAAAAATAAAAATAAGCACATGACAAAACCTGAATCCAAACATTCCCACAGGGATCTTGGAGCTTATTTTTTAATAAGCTCTTGGATCCTTATGCACTATTAAGCTACACTAGATTAAACTACAACTAAAAAGCTCTCTAAAACATCTTTCAAAACTATTTTGACATTCAATGGCTTATTGAAAAAGCTATATGAAAAGGCTAATGCAGATAGAGTATTTTTTGGGTTTTTTAGAATTTATTGAAAAAACAAAGGACAAAATAAAAGCTTAAAAACAGTTAAGAAATTAAGCTAAATTAAGCCCTATTCTACCTAGAGTAGCCTATAAACTAGTTATGCTATAAAATTCAAAATCTAATTTTAATTATAACCTGCTGAATTTTAAGCTAGAATTTGCCCTTTTATCTTGGTTTCCTGCTGATGCAGTGTGCACAAATATGAACCAAAACCAAAATTTAACAAGTGCAGGCTAAGGACTTACTTCTATACTTAATAAAACACCAAATCAACAATAAGTAGAGCAATGATAAAGGCTAGGACAGATTCAAGCTTAAAATGCATATAAATCTCAACTTATACAACAGATTATAACTACTAATACAAAAAACTTTTTTTAGAAAATTTTCTTTTGTCATTTTTGAGGTTTACGTATAAAAATTTCATTTTTAGGATTAATTTTTGCCTTAGTTGATAATTAGACGCGTTTTTAGGATTTTCCGTATTCGTTTTAATTGTTTAGTTGTTAATTGTTTTTATTTGCATGCTTATTTTGCTTTTAGTTGTAGAAATAGATTATTATATCAAAATATTTGAACCCAATTCAAATCATTGTCCAAAAACAAACGGAGTCTCAATTTCACAAATCGTTGGGACTTAATGACCCGGTAATCACTTACCGGTTAAACGTGTAGTATTTTTGTGTAGAAATTGCTTTAATCCTTTGTCCTCAAGGGTTTTTAGTAATTTTCTATTACTTTTATATTCTATACGTATATAATTGATAACGATCAATCACTGCCTAAATATGCCACCAATTCAAAAGGAGACTCTTTAGGATACCAAAGTCCCAACTTAGGGTGACCTTTTAGGTACCTAAAAATTCTCTTAACAGCATGGAGATGACACTCTTTAGGTGTCACTTGGTGTCTAGCACATGCACAGACAGCAAACATGATATCTGGTCTTGATGCAGTGAGATACATTAATGATCCAATCATGGATCTATACAAATGAAGTTCCACATCTTTACCAGTTCCATCTTTTCCCCAAGGATTCTCCCTATCCATGGGAGTATTTGCTGACCTTATATCTGTGTATCCAAACTTTTTGAGAATATCAACAACATACTTGTCTTGTGAGAGGAAGATGCCATCTTTCTTTTGTAACACTTGCAGGCCTAGAAAAAAATTGAGTTCACCCATAGCACTCATTTTGAATTTGTCATGCATTAGAGCCTCAAATTCTCTGCACAACTTTGGATTTGATGATCCAAATATAATGTCATCTACATACACTTGTACAAGCAAAAACTCTCCTTTGTGCTTTCTGATAAACAATGTCTGATCTATGGTACCTCTTTGAAAGCCATTATCCAACAAATACTTGGACAAAGTACCATACCAAGCTCTAGGTGCTTGGTGAAGTCCATACATAGCCTTCACTACCTTGTAAACTTTGTCTGGGAACTGTGAATCTTGAAATCCAGGAGGCTGCATCACATATACCTCCTCATCAATAGTCCCATATAGAAAAGCACTTTTAACATCCATTTGGTATACTGTAAAGCCCATATAGGAAGCATAGGCTAAGAATAATCTAATAGCCTCAATCCTTGCAACTGGTGCAAAGACTTCTTCATAGTCAATTCCCTCTTCTTGAGTATGTCCTTGAGCCACCAGTCTAGCCTTGTTTCTAATGACTATACCCCTTTCATCTCTCTTGTTTTTGAGGACCCATTTTGTCCCAATAGGTCTCACCCCATTGGGACAATCAACCAAAACCTAAACATTTTGAATCTTAAACTGTAGAAGCTCTTCTTGCATGGCTTCTACCCAGCTTGGATCTTTGAGGGCATCAAAGAGCTTCTTGGGTTCTTCTTGAGATAAGAAACATGAAAATAGACAATACTATAGGAGTTCAGGATTAGTCTTTTGATGAATTGTGGCTATGAAGCTTTGTTCTTCCATATTCTTGGTCTTTTGTCTGGTTTGGACAAGAGTATCAACAGGACCAATTATCTGACTCTTAGGATGAACTTTATGAATTCTGAGAGTGGGAGTTGGACTGATTTGAATATCAGTCTCCATGTTGCTTAAATCAGCTTCCACTTTATCTGAACTAACTGAATCAGGTGTATCTCCAAAGAAATCTTTCAACCTGTTTTCAAAGGACATAGCATTGCCCAAAGATGGTGCTTCTGGATAGCTTGAACCCCCCTTGAAATGATTCTTGAGCCACTTGAGCTTACAGGGGGAATAGATAGACACTCAGTGGGAACAGGTGTACTAACAGTGGGAACTTCAGTTTCCACTGTTGAGGATAGAACAGGCTCCACTTGTTCAGCTGTGGGGTCTTTTGTAATAGCAGTGGGATTGGTGTTTCCACTGCTTTCAGATACATCAGTATCGCTGATAATCCTATCTTGCTCATTTTGAGGATCACCTTTTTCTGAAAATGCATCTCTGTTCCTTGTAGAATCATTAGAAGTTGCCATTTGAGCCTTATGAAACCAATTTGGAAGAGCAATGTATCTTAGAGAGGACACATTTTCCTTCAGAGCATCTTCTTTTGTACCTGAAATGTTAGTAGAAGATGTTCCTGCAACAACAACTGGTACATAGTTCATTGATTTGGCAAAAGAATCAATATCAAATAGCTAATTGGGACCAGTTCCTTTCTCAATGGGTTGATTCTTTAGGAAGTCCACATGCAGGTTCTCATCTATTTTCTTGGTTCTTTTGTTAAATACTGATATGTGAGAAATCACATATCCTTTTTATACCAAAAATAGCCTTAAAATGAACAAATTGTGCAAATTATGCTTGTATATTGCTTGTTTTGTCATTTGTGATGTGTAAGTACGGATATTGCAAAAATCACAAGAAAACGGTCAAAACCGGCCAAACATGAACACGAGAACAGATAGAGTGCACAAGAGCCGGAAGTTTTCTAGCAAAAGGTCAACAAAGTCAACCTTGGTCAACCCTTGGTCAAACCACAAAATGCCAAAACCCTCAAAATACCCAAATGAGCCTTAATGTTAAACAAAATTCACAATAAGTCCTTAAAACCCTAACATCGTTAGTCTTTTTATTATAAAGACTAACGGTCGTTATATCTTTATAACAAATACCTTAAATCCCTTTCACCGAGCCCATATAAACCAAACAGCCCAAATCCTTTTATATCCCAGGCCCAAGTCAAAACCCCAAACCCTTGGGTCAAACTTAAAACGTATAACATTTGGGGGACGGGAAAAAAAATTACTGTTCACCGTCTCCCCCATTTCACCTAGCTCAAATTAAACCCAAATTAACCCACACCCTTTCAATTCAACGTGGCTACAAGATATTCCAAGTACTAAGTGCCATCTCATCAAGCAAAACGTCACCAAGAGCTCTTATTGGTCAAGACTCTGACAAAGAATGACATGCGGGGCTCAAAAGAAACACATCAAGAGGTGGGAATTTGCACTAAAAGCAAGCCAAAAGAAGCACAAGGCTCTGATACAAGGAATGCCACACTGGCAATCCGTGTGATCACATCTTTGATCTAACGGCTAAGACAGGGTATCCAATGATTGAAAGGATTCAAGGGTAGAGATCAAATCCAAAGGGAGCGTCTTTGAAGACCTAGAAGCATCTTCTCTTGCTATAAATAGGAGGCTTCTCTCACTCACAAAAAAAATCATCGAGGAGTAGTATTAATATAGTTTAGTGTAGTTTTTTAAATAACTTGTAATTTTTGCAATTTAGCTTATTGTAATGTATTAATTCAGAATTGTAATCTCTTTTTCAAGCTTGTAATCAGTTACTCTTTTATTAATAAAAGTGTGTTTTCATTTTAATGTTCAATTTATGTTTTATAAGCAATTTGGTTTAATAAGCTCTTAATTAATCAAACAGTTCTTAATAAGCTCTTAATTCACTACTCAAGCTAGTATTCACTTAGTTAAGCTCTCAAAAGCTTAACTAAGCTTATTGTCACTTAATTCCACTCTATAAATTACCTTAGCTTATTAAGGAAGGGAAGCCAGTAATGGAAGGGCTTCCAGGACCATACCAGCTTATCATTTGATAAGCTGGAGCTTGTTGATAGCTCAAAAGAGCATTTGATAAGCCTCGTTTAAGCAGAGGCTCTTGTAAGTTTCCTTTTTACATTTTTAGCTTTAATTTGCATTTCTAGCTTATTACTGCTTATTTTCTGCTTATTGTTGTTTAGTTTTGCTTATTTGTGCTTATTATAATTGATTTATGCTTAATATGTTAGTTTGTTAGATTAAAATCATAGTTTACTTGTTATTTCTATAAAACAGTGAAAAAACCAAAAATATAGCATTAGTTTGTAGTTTTTATTTCAGCTTATTTAGTTATTGAAATTTGCTTATTAGGTCTGTTTTTAGCTATATACTATCTGGTATTAGAAATTTGTTCTTTAAATCTTAAATCTATAAGCTAAAAATGGGATTGATCAAGTTAAAGGGGTGTTTGGTTCAAGCAAGTCAGAACTGCTTGTAACCATTTAGTCTTTTAAATTGAATGCAAACTTCATATTTTGGTTTATATTGATAGGATTTAAAGTTGTTATTAGGATTAATTAGTTTTAATCATCATTCATAAATAGTCATTAGAATCTGTTAGAGAAAGCTCAGATCCTTAAGCTCATTAGGTTTTAATTGTTTCTAGCAGTTAAACTTAGTGGATTTATAGCTATTTTAGTGTTCTATTAGAATAGAAGATAGTTTGCTAAGCCTGCATTTGTTAGTTTTAAGTTTTAGTTGTTCATATGTCAATTGCATCAGCAGTCATAAAAGCCAAATAGCCAATTTCTAGCTTAAAAATCAGCAGGTAAAAATAGTTTTTAGAGTTTCCAATTTTGTTCACAAGAAGATTTTAGGTAATAGTAGACTTATTTCAGCTTAATTTGCTTTTAAAAGTTCATTAAGCTATCTGTTTTTAAACTTAAATTCAGCATTTTGTCTTTTGAAATAGCTTTATCTTTGCCCATTTGATTTTCAAAATAGTTTTTAAGACTTGTTTCTAGTAGCTTTTTGGCCAATGTTTAAGTAGGTATAGGGCTTATAGGCATAAGGATCCATTTGCTTATTTGGAATTAAGCTCAAAGTTGCCTTAAGGGACTGTTTGGGTTAACAGTTTATACCAAACTGCTTATTTGAGATTTTTAGCTTATTGCCATAAGTTTTTGTTTAGTTTCTGTCTTAACTAGCTTATTAGGTTAATATTAAGTTGTTTGTAGCTTATTAGTTCCAGGATTTAGCTTATTTTGTCTTTTATTAAAAAACCAAAAACATCAAAAACAGCATAAGTAGCTTTTTCATTTAACCTGTTTAGTGCTTATTTGAATTTCAAAATGCTTTTTGTTTATTGTTTCAAGTAGCTTATAGGCCAGGTTTTAAGTAGGTATAAGTTAGATTATCATAAGGTTCCATTAGCATCTCTTAAAATAAGCTCAAAGTTTGCTATCTATCTGTTTAGTATGCAGTTTATAATAAGTGCTTATTTGGTTTTTCAGCTTATGGCTTATCCAATTTCGCTTATTTCTAGTCTAGTCTAGCTTATTAGGTTAGAAGTTAGTTTCTTATAGCTTATTAAGTCATAGTTTTAGCTTATCTTAGTTTTGAGCTTATTAAGTTTTCAAAAAAGTAGAAAAAATGGTTAAGTGTTTTCTGACTTAATTTTA
>BQNB010077851.1:12277-30717 GCA_026074375.1 Tanacetum coccineum
CTTTTGCCTTGGTCAAGGGCATTCGGTCAGGATCTGTATTAGGGTTGCTATATAAGTGTATACTATTCCACGAATCAACCATCAATGGAAATTGTGAGCATTGCTTTGTTCTTCCACAATTTTGAACCATGAATCCTCCAAAATCCGGAAAACCTAGACAATCAAGCACAAACAACCAACAAGAACGAAAAAGAACAAGCCTCCTCTCATCATTTTCATTGTTAGCTCATAAACAACTTGAAACGGCTTAATTTTTGTTCACCGAGTACAAGCTATACTCGCCCCCGAATTGATTTGTCCTTGGGGAAGCAAAGAAAAAATAAAAAGAAAATAAAAAGGATAAGCATGGGGTGCCTCCCACGAAGCGCTTGTTTATTAAAGAGTCCCCTAGCTTGACTCATTTCCCCAAACTAGGTTATTATGGTGGATAATAGTGAGGATGAAGAAATTCCAAGAGGTGGAAACCTCCCCAAACTAGGTATGAAAGATATACCGTAGCATTTTTGTTCCCGGGTTCAAAAAACTTTTTAGAAAAGATTTTCAAGAGAGAAAATGTGAACCCGGACAATGCTTTGGTAACATGAAAGTCCATTAAGGGTGGGTGGAGTGGGTCAAAAACATCAAGAGTCAAAAGAGATTTAGATGGTGCTAACTCTTTTGAACTCTTATCCTTAAAAGCATCCTTTTCAAAAGGTTTCTCATGAAATGTTATCCCCGGGTCAAATATCTTTCCCTGAATGTTCATGGGGAATAACATATCCACGAGGTTAAAATCCTCATAAAACACATAATCACTCCCGACATAAGAGGTAGTCTCAAAATGGTTAAGTATTTCAATGTCGGGATGAACAACTTGTAACTCTTTTTTGGACTTAGGTTCATCTTTTGTTTCAAAATCCTCTTTAGTCTTTCTTTCCAAAGATTCAACCTTTTTATCATTCATTTCAAAGAAATTCTCATCTTCAAGTAACCCATCTAGGAAGGCAATTTCCTCTTCCTCATTATCATGAACTCCCAAAACATTTTCATTATCACTTTTGAAAACTTCATGATTAATCTCATCATTATCTTTTACAAACTCATTTGTTGCCCATTTTCTAACACAATTCCCAATGGGAGCAAAGAAGGACACAATGGTTTTAACATCAAGATTCTTCTCTCCTCCAACTTCCTTTTTTCCCAAAGAAGATGATGGAATTTGAAAATCACAAGTGTTATTTCTTTTCAAAATCTCATTCTTTTCCAAAACTTCTTTGTTTTTCCAAAAATTAAGTCTTTCTTTAATGGAAGGACAAATAGAGGAAATTTCTTTTGAAAAATTCATTGTTTTAACCTCATGTTTTTCAATTTTCTCATCGATTAAAGCCTTTTGGATTCTCTTGGGATTGGAATGGAATCTCTTTGTCTAATTTTTGTTTGGAAACCGACAGTTAAGATTCCTCATTCCCCATTTGAAAGAGTCCTCCGAATTATTGTTTGGAAGATGTTTTGAAAATTGCCACTTTTGGAAGCTTTTTTCGGAATAAACTGAATAATTTTCCTTGGTAGTGATTTTAAACTTATCAAATTTCGCAAAGCTTAGCTCTTCTTCTAGCAACTGGCCTTGTCAGGAATTTCCCTTAAGTTCTTCCTTTGTTTAATAATATCACCTGAAGAGATTCAAAATCATTCAACAATAGCAGATGTTGTGGAATCATCATTACTCTCAGGTTCACAAACATCTTTGACCCGGTCATCATAAGCATCCATCATATGGATTGACTCATTGTCTTGACTACCATCTGGTTTAAAAACTATTCTTTCCAAACCATCCCTTATCACTAGCTCTTCCCGTGAACATCAATTAAGACCCGTGCGGTTCTTAAGAAAGGTCTACCAAGTATCAAAAGAACCCGAGGGTCTGCAACAAAGTCTTTAAGATCACTAAATCGACCGGGGAAAATAAATTTTTCCGTCCTTCTACGAACACATTTTGGCTATCCCCCAAGGGTTTAGAAAAAAAAAAAAATTGTTCGCTTGTCAGCTAGTTATAGAACCATTTAGTACTTGTAAGGTCAGGACGTCCAGTTTTTCCAAAAGACAGGGCATGAGATTGATTACTTGAACCTAGATCCGCGTAAGCTAAGTGATTATCAAACTCCCCAAAACCACAAGGAATGAGAAATCGACCCGGGTCACCAAGCTTTTCGGGAAGCTTTTTGAGAATGACCGCGGAACAATTAGCATTCATTGGTGTCTTTGCTATTTCAATCAAACTTGTTTCTTTGTTTGTCAGCCAAGCTTTTTAACATCTTTTGCTACTTATGGCATTATAAAATCAAAAGATCTGCCAAGTAATGTCCAAATTGAATCTTTTTGAACATTTCCCAAAACTTTTGAATTTGCACTTTGTCATTTGAATCTTTCTTTTCACGCTCTACCCTAGAAGGATATGGAAGTTTGGTCTCTCTAGAAGATTCTTTTGATGATGGAGAATTATTAACTTGAGCAGAAGAAGGCTCAGGAGAAATTGGACTGCTCACCGGTTTAACCGGATCATGAGATTTTTGGATAACCGGAGGTTGGATGTCTTTGGTGCTCGGTAGCACCTTATCCTTGGTCACCTCGGTTTCCTTTTCAATCAAAGGTTCATTAACATCATAGAGAGGAGGGTGGGCATTGGTGGAACCGGGTGTGTAAGAAAGTCCGCTTGAGTCGTAATGGCTCGAACTATTCCACCCCTTGGGTTTGTGATGGTATTATCTGGTAAAGTGGTAGGTAACCTAGAGTTGAAGTTGAGGTCTTGACTTTGGTTTTGGAAGAAACCACCTCAAATGTTTTGCAAATTGTTTTGGAATCATTTTGTAGATTCCGAAAAGATTTCGTCTTGTTGAGTTTTCAACTCATTCTTGAATCACCTTTTAAGAGTTGATTTGGTTTTGTAAAGTGCTTGAATTCACTCCTAATTTCAGCCTTTCAATTGGTAATATGCTTTCTCATAGCCCTGCATGTCCCTCGGTGGTTTTCTTGAATTATCCAATTGATTAAGCAAGCAACAAATTTGAGATTTTGTGGTGAACTTTGGTAAAGGTTACTTTTGATGAGGGATATTCCCTTGATTGGATGGTTTACCTTGGTTTGAAGGAAAACCAGGTGGATGAGTATGGTTTGCTAAGTTGGAAGGACGGTACCCGGAATTTCCATTTTGAACAAAATTACCAACCGAAGCGGTTTGTTGAAATTGTTGGAAATTATCATGATAAACCGGGGATTCGTAACCCCTTAGTCATTGGGCACACATATTAAAACTATGATTGTTACCACAAGTGGTACACCTTTCCTCAACCGCTTTTAGTCGGTCGAGAGTAGTACAACAAGCTTTTATTATGTTTTTTCATTCTCTTTCATTTCATTCCTAAGGTCAAGTCATCTTATCTCTATGCTGTGCTGCCATTTGTTGGAACTCAAAGTTATGATGAATTAGAAGAAGGAAGGAGCTACGTACTCACTCGCATCACGGCGTTCCGTGAACATCTAACTTTGGCTTTGTTCTCTATGATTTGTAGCCCTTCGTTTGGACTTTTGTAGAGAAAATTGCCACCGGCAGCAGAATTAAGAGAATCTTGGTCATTATAGCTCAAGGAATTATAAAATGTATCTAATTGGTGCATGAGTGAAAAACCATGGTGAGGACATTCCTAAGAAGTTCTTGAAACGATCCAAGCTTCGGAGAAAGATCTTGAGCAAGTTGACGGAAAATTCGTCAATTTTCGTTCCGAAGTTGGTGGTTTTTGAGGTGGGAAGAAAAAGTGTGATGAATTTAGAAGACTAAGTCATCCCATGTGAGAATGGAATTTGGGGGTTCTTTTTCTAGCCACGTTTTGGCTACCCCATCAAGTGAAAATGGAAAGAGAAGAAGTTTGATGGTGGTGTTAGGTACATCCGGGTACCTTTGGTTGTTCGTAATGCTCTCAAAATGACGGATATGAGCATGAGGCTCCTCATCATTACCTCCTCGAAAAATTCGGTTTTGAACCAAATTAATGAGGGAGGATTTGAGTTCAAAGTTTTGAGCATTTATGATCGGTACAACTATAGCACTTTCAAACCCCCCGGTGGGAGCTTGGAGTTGCTCGGCCATAGGTCGGTCATCGGCCATTGGAATCGGATCCAAATTGAGAGGGATTGCCTCTTGTCGGTGTCGAGATCGTCGACAATTACGTCTTCTTGGAATAGTATATTCCAAAGAGGAGCGAGTGCGCATGCACTAGTGAAAAATAAAAGAAAGTAGAATTTGAGATTAAGAAGATTATTTTTGGGGAGAATTACAATTTTAGTTTTTAATAAGAATGAAAACAAAAAATATTTTTGGTAATCGTTTATTACAAGCTTCACGATAAGTCTCTAAGAATACGCACAAGTGAGCGGAAAAGCTTAGCGAGCCGCAATGACTGCTTAGAGAATAGCTATCACTTTCCCTTAAACTCACCTTATAGTTTGTAAACTTAAAGGTCCGTCGTACCTCGCAAGTACTTCACGATTTGTTTTGTTGTTTATTGGAATGGTTTAAGATGGATAGCTAGTATCCAAATGTTTATTATTTATTTTTTTACTTAATTCGATAGGAATCGAATTAATGAACTTTTTATATTTTTATAGAAAAATAGCAAAATAACTTCCAATGGAAGGATCTTCGAAACTCTACTTCGACGAATACTCTTCAATAATCGTTCACGAATTCCCCGGCAACGGCGCCAAAATTTGGTGTAGTCAAATTTATATACGTATTATATTATTAATCTCGTAAGAATTCTTTCCAAAATACTTCTCAACCAAGAGAAATATAAGGTAAAAATCTCACAAAAGAAAACACAATTCGTATATTTTTATCCGGGAAGTATTTTTTCTCGGGTCGTGTCCCAACGAAATCGTGAATTGAGAATTTAGGAATAATTCGGATTCGAGTTTAGAATAGTAAAGGATTTTTGATTTGTTGATTACACTACAAAATATAATAGCATGAATTGAAAAACAATTGACTAGCACGAAATTTAAATACACAAAACGATAAAACGCGAGCTAAAATTGGAATTTAAAATCTAAAGCACGACTTCTAACAAAGTTTATACCTAAAAATCACAAATTTAAAATGAAAATTTTAAGAAAAAGAATTAGAATTTTTTATGTATTTTTGAATTTTTTATGATTTTCTAAAGATTTAATGATTTAAAAATAAACTTTTTTCTAAAAATTAACACTAAAATTTTTCTTTTATTTTTCAAAATTACTAGATTTAAAATGAAAATTATTGCAAAAAGAATCAAATAATTTCAACTATTTTTCTATTTTATATGATTTTTCTAAGAAAAAGGTATTAACTAAAAAAACTATTTTAATTCCTAGAAAATACAACTTTAATGAGAAAATTATAGAAAAATGGTTTTAATATGCTAAAATGGTGCAGAAATGTAATGGAACAAAAAGCCCTAAATTTTAAAAGCTAATTGATACCTAATTTGTCCAATTAAAACTATAAACCCTAATTATTTAAAACTAATAACTAAAATTTAAATCTATTTTATTTTTTATAAGAAAGACAGGGTAGAAATGGTAAGAAAGGAAAGAACAGGGTAGGCGGGGTAAGTAGGGAAAATTTACAAGTCAGTGAAAACGGGTAACCTTCTTCTTTAGGAAAATTACAAAACAGACCATGCGATTTCAGCTTAATTTGCTTATTGAAAAAGAGGTTTTCAGCCAAAACTTAAAACTACAAAGTTATAAAACAGCTTATTTCTAACAACTTTAACAAAGGCAATTCTTACTTTTAACAAAGGAATAAGCTAGAAAATTAAACACTTAGATTCTGTCACAGAAAGTATGCTTTTGACAAGGTTTTTGGATTTGAGCTTATTTTGAGCTTATTACTTAATGACAATTGAAACTAAAAGATGCTTATTCTAGCTTAAGATGTGTATGAAAAGGATTTCCACTAAAATTACCCTATGTTTAACAAATTTAGAAAGAAAATTAGGATGAAAAAGTGCAAGGTCTAATGAAACAGTTTTTAGAGCTTTTTCTAATAAGCCAACAAGCTTATTACTAAACCTTAAAGACTGAAGTTTTGAAAACAAGCTTAACTAAGTTCTTTGAACTAACCCTCGGTTAAAAGGTATTTTCATATACACTAGAAATGAAAATTTAAATTGGAATAAGCTGAAATTCACAAATGCTGATAGGCTTCTTATGACAGGAAAAATAAGCTAGGTAAAGTGCTTAATTTTGAAAGCTAAATGGTGAAATTATTAGGCTATGGAATTTAAATATAGCTTATTCTAAAGTCTATTATCTGTTTATGATTGCTTAGAAAGGCTAAAAAAAAAAAAAACTTTTTTAAAGAATGACTAGAGGCAACAAAACAGTTAATACTGTTGTTGCTGATTTGCAGTGTGCAACGGGAACAAATGCAAAGCTTAAGTATTACTTCTAATAACTAAAAAGCTCACTCAATTTCTGTAATGAAACCTACATAACTCAAATATAACACTCTTTATTCTAGAAATCACTAAACCTTTCATATTCACTTATCCCAAAATTGCCCTGGTGCACAGGATGAAGTTTTTAAACTCTTAAAATCTCTAGTGTTTTCATAACTATCTTTTAAAAGCTGTTTAAAACTGGCTATACTACCTTAATACAATTGAATGAACATCTTTGACAAGGTAATTATGACTTTAAGAGTCAAATTAGGCTAATCCCAAACACTCCTTAATGAAAAACTGTCAAACTTTTAAGCAAACTAAGAACTATTTCAAAGCTCAAACTATTTAAACCTTTTATCTACACTTACTGTAATAAACCTACTTAAGCTAAATGAGCTCTAAAAGACCTAGCTTATTAATAAGAAATAAGCACTTACTCTCTTAGGCTTATCACACTAATGACAGAAATGAAAAGTACAACCTAACTTGATTTGAAACCAAAATAGACTAAAACTAGTACTCCTTTAAGTAAAGTAAACTAATATGAACAGGATTTAAATGAGAATTTAAAAGAAATAAGCAAGTTGAAATAAGCTATGACTTGACTTAAATGAAATGTAGTAAGATAAAACCTGAAATAGTGTTGTCTCAGCCCTTAGCCACTCTAGTTGAATGAGTGGCTTTAAAAAGCTTGAACCTAAGTGGCTCCCAAGCCTCTAAACCTCAATAAGCTAGTTTTGAGCTTATTGTCCTTTTATCCTTCAAAATGAACTTAAAAACACTCAAGTAATCATAAACTTTGATGTAAATGATAAGAATAGGTAAATGATTGACTAAAACATGATATAAGCTAAAAATGAGCTTATTAAAAGTGATAAGCTCAAAAGAGCTTATTTAGAGCTTATTTGATTGAAAACGATTTGAAATTGAAAACTAGAAACACAATAGGCTGGTAAACTGAATGTATTTCACAAATGAAAGAGTACAAGATGTAAGGAAAGATTACAAGAGCTTAAGAGCTTATTAACTAAAAGCTTAAAAGAAATTGCTTAATTTTGAAAGAAATACAAACTAGAAATTTAAAAACAAAACAACAACAGAAAAAGTGAGTCCTATATGCTCTATTTATAGAGGAATGGTGAAGAGGAGGGAAAAATTTCTAGAATAGTCCTTCAATTCTCAGCCGTTGATCTTTAATGAACAAATATGAGCCGTTTGATCATAGTTGTGAGGTGTTTAATCCAATCATTGGATTACACGTGGCCGTTTATGATTGGGGAGAGGGATTGTGACAGGTTTAAAGGTTTATAAAGGAGCGGGGGTGGGAATTTTTGGGATTGGGTTTGTTGAGAAAGCGCGGGAAAAGTAGTTTAGGCGGTTAGGAGGTTATAACAAACGCGTATTTCTGTTTGAATCTTTGAAGTATTGGCAATATTAGTCCTTGTCTTTCATTCCGCCCATTTGTAGTGTAAAATGAAGTTTAAGAATGGCAGGTTTGGCCCTTGTGTTTCATATTTCCCTTTTTCTCTTTTCAAAACAACTTTCCACCTTTAGCAACTTTAGTCCTTTGATCATTAAAACTTCAAAGTAAGCCCTTGAAACTTTGCACACTTGTCACTAATGGTCCTTTGACTTCAATTGAGACTTTGACTTTCTTGTTTCTTTCTTTGACTGTCTTTCCTGCTGTGTCGGGCTGATCCGGCTGTGATCTCTGGCTGATTTCTCACTCTTGCTCTTGACTCTTTGTCTTTTTCCCGTTTCTTGTCGATTTTTGACTGTTTTTGCTTCTTTTCGTCTTTGTAATCCTTTCCTGCACAATTGGACACAAAAGCACACATTTTCTATTCTTTTGGCATTTTCTTGGCTTTTATTAGGCAAAATCCCGGGTATTTTAGTTATAAAATAAGCCAAATATAGACTCCTTTTTGGCACGAAGTATAAAAATTCAGGCTTTCCCCTCAAAACCAACATCGTTATCTTTAGTAGATTTTGAAATTTTGATGTAGCTCGAAGATCTTCTAGCATCTACATTCAAAAGTGCAAACCGGAATTTTGTAGAAGAATCATCTCCAAATACCTAAGGTTACATATTATCCCTTTTTAAGAGTTGGAAAACCGTTAAGCACCCAAAATCAATTAAGACCCAGAAATGCACTTTTCTTCCTCTAGGATAGTGCTGATGTGAATTGCTACACCAAAGTTAACTAAGTCCTAAGTGTGAGAAATTTATCCCTTTAAGGAATCATCCTTCACATGTGTACATCTTACATCAACTAATACTGCTTCTATACTGTATCATGACATTTGGTCTTGGTGAATATCCGTTCGGGGGTACATGCGAGAAATCAGCAACAAATCTTCTCACGTATGTAGAATACTTTACAAACCATACTAAGTAAAGTAGTATATACTACTTCCCCTGGAAGTTGACTTGATTACATCAAAGTATCAAGGTACATGTATTCCCCCATGATGGTTTCGAACTCTCGGAAGCATCATTGACGTGTACGACCATATACTCGAGAAGTTCTTTTCATAAGCAACAATCTTGAAAAATTATGAGAGACATTGAAGAACTTTAAAAGGTTTGGCTGAGACTGTGAAGTATCATTGATGTTCTATAGCTTTAAAAATCTCATGAGAATTGTTGATTACATCTCAACCTTTAAACTCTCTAGCTAACTTACCAACCTCGTATTCTGTCGGTTATTGCTGTGACCACATGGTGAAGTAAACCCGATATACCAAACTTGAAAATGAAGTAAGATTTCCCAAATTTGTTACTTAAGCTTGCACTGTTGTTGATTGAAGAACGGTGTAGAAGAAAGCCTCTAGGTACCTTATACTCCAATCATAAAGTATATGAAAAGTACAACACCTCTTGAAATTATCCACGTCGGCTTCTGCGTGTGACACTGAGTACTACAATGTATCTCCTTTAAGTGATAGCTATAACCGGTGAGTACTACAATGTAACTCCTTACATCGGGTATAACTAGATAATCTAAGTCTCAATCATAACTGTATACGTTCAAGCAAGTCATCAATCGATAGATTGGGTTTGAAGAAAAGAGGTAGAAAGTAGAAGGAAGCCTCGATGATGAAATAAGTAGATGCCTTCGTGAAACTCACTTCAATCTTAAATAAGGGATACCAAATCAACTCCATGATCACTTGACATTGTAATCCGAATCCTTAGCCATTTGTCGTTTTAGTGAATCTTATAACAAATCATTTTTACATTAAGTGTTGTGTTTGTTTTGGTGTTATGGAAGGTGTTTGAGTTTGGTTCTTGGTGAAAATAGGATAAAGTAATTTCTATTAGGAATTATGCATTCCTGACTTAGTACCGTTAGTTATATTAGTTAGTACCGCTAGTTGTAATTTGTACTGACAGTACAAAAATGGTAGTAATGGTCAGATAAGTTAGTATGTTAGTATAAAATAGTTAGTACCGTTTATAAGATGTGCATGAGATATCTTAGGAAAGGATATACATGATCTTTGTACGCGTTTTGTAAAGCCCATTAGGGTTTCCTTAGTCTATAAAAGGAACCCTAGGCATAGTTAGTAGATATAGTTCTACACAGATCAATAGAGATCGATTAGCAATCATAGTTTTGTAATCTGTAACCTAGGCAGATTCAAGTTATAATATAAAGTTCTTTTGTGATTCTTAATATGTTCTTCTTAGCATTATTTATTAGTTTCCGCATAATCCCAAATAGGTGTTCAGAAATCAGTGTCTCATTATTGTTGCTTTAGAATTATCTAAAAGGAAAAAAACCATTTACAAAGCTAAAGGTTAAATCCTATTCAGTAAATGGTTCCAACAAGTTGGTAACAGAGCTTGGGTGGAAACTCTAAATAAGAAGAACTCTATGTTTGAAAAGATCTTACACTCAAACCATGTAAGATGGCAGAACAAGACATCCTCACCAACTTCACAGCAATGGAAAATCCCCCATCAATAAGAGGGGAGAATATGATATTTGGAGCATGAGAATGCGTCAATATATCTGTCACACAGATCACAACTTATGTGACATAATTGTCAATGGAGATCTCCAAGAAGAATCTGCACCAACAGGAGATCAATCTAGTCCTTCTGCTCCTTCTGTTCCTAAAACTGCAAAACAACTGGCTGCCAAAAGGAATCAGGAAAAGACGTCAAAGAGGTCTTGCTTGTTTAGCAAAATACCTGATGAATATCTCCTTAAGTTTCATAATGTTCCAGATGCTAAATCTCTCTAGGAGGCAATCAAATCAAGGTTTGGAGGAAATGAAGAATCCAAAAAGATGCAGAAGAATGTTCTAAAACATCAGTTTGAAAACTTTACTACTGCATCAAATGAAAGTCTGGACAAGGCTTATGATAGGTTCCAAAAACTCATAAGTCAATTGGAGGTTCATGGTGCTCCAATATCAAAGGAAGATATCAACCAGAAGTTCCTAAGAAGTCTTCCTCCTTCATGGAATCAAATTGCTCTAATCATGAGAAATAAGCCAGACATTGATGAGATTGATATTGATGACCTCTACAACAACCTTAGGGTCTATGAAGATGAGATGAAAAGGTCTTCAAGTTCCACTTCTACTTCTCAGAACTTGGCATTTCTTTCCTCTGAGAACACTAGCAGTACTAATGAAGTTAGTACTGCTAGTGGAGATTTTAGGGTTAGTACTGCTGGAGGAATTAGTCAAGTTTCAACTACCCCATGTGCTCTGTATGTGGTGCTGCTCTTTATTTGCACAACCAAAAACCAGTCCTCAACTTGAAAATGAGGATTTTCAGCAGATTGATGAAGATGACTTGGAAGAATTGGATCTTAGATGGCAGGTGGCTATGTTGACTGCCAGAGTAAAGAAATTCATTCAAAAGACATGAAGGAACTTGGATTTCAAAGAAAAATTTCCTGTTTCTTTTAATAAGTCAAAAATTAAGTGCTACATCTGTCACAGAAAAGGGCACTTTGCTAGGGAATGCAAATCTGGAAAGGATTCAAGGGAGAAGTCTTTATGGTGACACATGTCAGGAGCAATGCACCAACAAATGAATCTTCATCACAGGCACTGGTGGCTCAAGATGGTCTAGGAGGCTATGAAAACTTGGAGTAATGATTTTGAAGTAGAACATATCAAACTATGCTTTAATGGCAATATCTTCTTCAAGCTCATCAAGTTCTTCTGACAATGAGGTACAAAAATGTTCTAAACAATGTCTTGAATCTTTAAAACTCTTCAAATAGAATTATGACAGTGAAAAAGAGAGAAAAAAACATAGCAGAGCTAGATGAAATTCAGGGTTACGAGGTTAGCCTTAGGAGTAATAGAATCTATGGATACTTATACATGAAAAAGAATGAAATGGCTTGGGGTTGAATATTAGTGTAGTTTCAAAACTATGAGCTTAAATGCAGAGAAATAAAATTAACAACCTTAACGTGGAATTAGAGAAAGTTTTTATTAAGGAAAAAGATGAGTTCAAAATTAAGTAGAAAAATGGGAAGAATCGTCCAAGAATCTTGTATGAATTTTTCAACAGTCAAAGAGTGCTTAGAGATAAAATGGTTTATGATTTGGCACACAATAGAATGAACATGAGTAACCAATTTAAAAATGATAGTGGAGATTAGATGAGTGTTTTTGATGTCAGATCAAGTGATGAAGAGAACACACCAGCAAATGATAGGTTCTCTAAAGCAGATGGGTTTCATGCTGTTCCCCCTCCTATAACAGGGAACTTCCTAACCCCAAGAGCTGACATATCATTTGCAGGTTTAGATGAATATGCCATTAGGAAGAAAATAATTGAGTCAAAAAACAAACTGTCTTAATACTAAAACAAGTTGAGACTGTAGGTTAAAAAACAAATGAAAGAAATTTACTCAAAAAAACCTAAGACAATCTTATGAATCAGTTAACAGAGATAAAGTTATCATTGAGGATTGGAACTCAGATGATGAGGATGATGTGTCTGAAGTGCAAACAGTTAGTCCTGTTAAGACTAATGAGACTCAAACAGTTAAAACTAGAGTTGATAAAATTGGTCAAACTTCTCAGAAACAAGGAATTGGATTTAAGAAAATAAAAGCCTGCTTTGTCTGTAAAAGTACTGACCATTTGATCAAAGATTGTAATTTTCATGACAAACAGAGTCAAGAACCTAAGCTGAAAACTATGGTCAATACTGGTCCAAGGGTGGACAAACCAGTATGGGATAATACTAAAAGGGTTAATCATCAAAAAATTTCAAAATACCCTCATTTAAGAAAGACTTTTGTCCTATCAGGAGTACTAACAAGAACAGGTTTGATTACTCCTGTTAAGCAAAATAAGAAAAGGGCAGTTCACACAGTTAGTACTGCTAGGCCAGTTAGTACTGCTAGGCCTGTTAGTACTGTTAGACCATTTGCCCCAAAAATAGCACAAACTGGTGGTGCTATTAGACCAATTTACCCAAGAATGGACAATGTTAAGACCTAGAAGGGCTCATATTCACCTATCAAGGTTCTTTACTACTGAAAAACCAACTTTTAGACCCAAAGACTTAAAACAAGATGTTAAAACTTTTGGGGTTTAAAATATAACTACTACTGGGACAAGAGCAGTAGTTAATACTGGTAAGGGTAAGATGGATACTGACCTTAAAAAGTCAAGGTGGGTTTGGAGGCCTAAGGGAAATTACTTGGATCATGTGTTTAAAGATAGTGGATCATTCATGCTTAAAAAGTTGAGTATGTTGACCCAAAATGGATTTCCAAGTCTGTAATGGCTTGGGTCCCTAAGAGATACTAATTCTCTTACTTTTTGTGCAGGGCAATCCAGAGATCTTGTTACAGGATCATGCAGTGGTGGATAGTGGTTGCTCTAGCCATATGACTGGCAACAAAGCTTATCTTTCAGACTATGAAGATTAACAATGATAGGATTTGGGCTTTTGGAAGTGATCCAAAGGAGGTAAAATAACAGGTAAATGTAAAATCAGAACTGCCTAATTTAGACTTTGATGATGTTTATTTTGTAGATGAACTTAAGTTTAACCTTTTCTCTGTCTCACAAATGTGTGACAAGAAAAATAGTGTTCTTTTTACTGAGACTGAATGCCTTATCCTGTCTCCTAGCTTTAAGCTTCTTGATGAAAGTCAAGTTGTACTTAGAGCTCCTAGAAAGGATGATGTGTACAGCTTGGACTTAAAGAACATTGTTCCCTCTGGAGGTATAACTTGTTTATATGCAAATGCAATAGCAGATGAGTCTAAATTATGGCACAGGAGATTAGGTCATGTGAATTTCAAAAATATAAACAAACTTGTTAAAGGTCACCTAGTTAGAGGCTTACCTTCAAAAGTTTTTGGGAATGACCATACTTGTGTTGCCTACAAGAAGGGTAAGCAATATAAGGCCTCCTGTAAGGCCAAGTTAGAAAGAATCATCAGAAGGCCCCTAGAATTACTTCATATGGACTTATTTGGACCTGTCTTTGTAGAAAGTATTAACAATAAAAGGTACAGTTTGGTTGTGACTGATGATTTTAGCAGATTTAGTTGGGTATTTTTCTTAGCTACCAAGGATGAAACATCTGAAATCCTTTGTAAATTTATCATAGGCTTAGAAAACCAATTGAATCATAATGTTAAAATCATTAGAAGTGATAATGGGACAGAGTTTAAGAACCATGCTAAGAATGACTTATGTGCTAAGAAAGGAATAAAAAGGGAGTTTAGTGTGGCTAGAAATCCACAGCAGAATGGTGATGCATAAAGGAAAAACAGGACCTTAATTGAGGCTGCTAGAACTATGTTAGCAGACTCACTTTTACCTATCCCATTTTGGGCAGAGGAAGTAAATACTGCCTGCTATGTATTGAATAGGGTATTAGTGACCAAACCTCAAAATAAGACACCTTATGAACTATTAATAAGGCTAAAGAAAATAAGCCCTCCGAAATATAAGCTATACAGCTTAACTTATTGGTCAAAATTACCTTAAATATGTTACCCTTGATTCTTTAAAACGAAATTGAGCCCAAGGGCGCAGCGGTATAATTTTTTACAAAAGGGAGGGATTTTAACGAGGGGTCCCGGTTCGAGTCGTTGACTCACCCGGGTCCTTTGTCTTTGCATCCCCTCTTTTTTTTTTTTTTGCAAAACTCTAGGGTAGAAATTGTAAAAAACTAAACTAAAGGGTAGGCGGGCTAACTATTAACAATTTACACTACAATGTAAACGGGCAACCCTGAACTATGAGAAAACTACAAAACAGACCCTACGCTTATGGCTTAATTTTGGCTTATTAAAAATTGAGAATTAGCAAAAACTTAAAACTACAAACTTACTAAGGGGCTTATTCTAATCAACATTAATAAAGGCACTTTGACTTTTGTACACAGAACAATCTAGAAAATAAGCAATTTCAAAACTGTTACATAAAGTAGACTTTTCCTAACTTTTTATATTTTGGCTTATTCCTAGCTTATTACTAGATGAATTTTGAAACTAAAAGAAACTACTTGTAGCTTAAGATGTGTACTAAGGATATCTAAGAAAAAATTAGCTAAGCTTTAACAAAAATAACAAGAGAATTGAACTTAAAAAGTGCAAGTTTTACTCAAACTGAATAAAGCTTTTCTCAAATAAGCTAAAAAGCTTAAAACCTAAGACCCTAACAGCTGAAAATTTTGAAAATAAGCTATTGCTAGATGATCTGAATCAGCCTACGATAAAAGGTTTTTCAAAATTCCAACTAAAAATGAAAATCAAAGTAGAAAATAGGCTAGAAAACTAAATGCTGCTATACTACTTTTTAGGTAAAAATAAGCTAGGCTAAAAAGCTTAAAATTAAAATCTAATTATAGAATTTTGTGTAACTAATGGAATACTTTTGACTTACTAAATTCCAAATCCTAACTCCTAATCACTAATGCTAAAAAGGGCTAGAAAATTGAACAGCAACAACAGTATTAACTGTTGTTGCTGATGCATTTGACCAAAAAATCTTAAGTGCAGGCTTAGTTTTCACTTTAGAACTCTCTAACAAACTCATTACATGTAAATAAGTGTACACTAACACAAAGTGACCTCTAGGTTGCCATGAATTTCTTTAAAACTAAAAACACTTAACTCTCAAAACTTCCCATTGCCAACACATTTTTAACACTCTAAATTGTGGAATTCTACAAGCAAACTTCTAAAAATTGTTTAAAAACTGTTTATGTCCTAGCTCAGCTAAATGAAAAGTTTTGACATAGTGTAGTTGACTTTAAGAGTCAACTACAGCTTGTACCAAACACTCCTTAATGAATTCTGTTAATACTAAAGTAGCTTAGATTCTAATTTCAAAGCTAAATCTCTTAAATCCTTTTATCTACTACTGTTATAACTAAGCTTACTAAGCTATTCAAGCTCTAAAATGCCCAGCTTATTAGTAGGAAATAAGCTCTTACTCTACTAGCTTATACTAACTATTTATGACAGAATTTTAAGTAATAAAAACTAGAATTGATTATAACTAGAACAGCTTAAATACTAAATACCTATAGACTAATAAAAGCTAAATGAGACAGATTCAATATGAGGATTTAAAGAAATAAGCATTTGACATGAGCTATGATTAGCTAAATGAATTAGAAAGAGAAACCTTGAAAAATTGAAGAGTCTTCTTCACCTAGGACAACAAATTGAGAGTCTAGGTGATCCTAATGGCTTCCAAAAGCCTCTAACCTTAAAAACCACAATAAGCTGAATTTGAGCTTATTTGCTCTTGTTGCTTCCAAATTAAGCTCAAAACTACTCAAGTGTCCATGATAGATGTAAAATGTAAGGATTGAGTAAATGAATCACTAAAACAGAACTTTAGCTAATATTTGAGCTTGTGAATAGTAATAAGCTCAAATGAGCTTATTAAGAGCTTATTTGATGAAAATCACTCAAACTCGAAATCAAATGACAAGAACACTTGTAAACTGAATCGTATTGAACAAATGAAGAAGTACAAGCTTATAAGAGAAGAGTACAAGAGCTTTAAAGCTATTTTAAAAAAAACTTGAAAGTAAAATGCTTAATATTGAAGGAAAATACAAAACTGAAAATTAAAATAAAAACTACTCTCTAAAAACTACTGTCTTCTACTTCTTTTATAGATGAGTCTTCAAACCTTTGTGCTTGTTGTGTTAGTTTGTGAGAGCAACACCAAAAAATCATCTAAACCGTCCTTTATGCCTTGGGGATTCGTGGGATTGCCAAATAGGATTAGGTTTTTTAGTGGAGGAGGAGGGGCGAGTTTGTCCATGGGTTTTTTTTGAGGTGCAGGGTAGAAGAGAGGGTGTTAACCCGTGAGTGGGTTTTGGGTTTCAAAAGTGGCGGGAAAATCTGGTTGTATGAAAAAGAGAGTGACAGGGGATAAGTTTTTCCACCGTTTTGGCAAAAATGTCCCGTCTAGGTTAAATCATGTGCTTGCACCGATACGTCCTTATGGTTATATAACTTTGGGACTTGGCATAACAAGTCCCCATGATTGTTATATAACTCTTTGCAAGGAATCTTCCTTGGTGTAGTACTAATATGGAGTTTTGCATTTTGCCCCTTGTACTACACTATTTGGGTATATTGGCAGTTTGCACCCTTGCCTTTCCATTTCTCTTTCTTCTTATATAGTAATACAGTTTAGGGATTTACAAATTTCACCCTAAACTTATATTTCTTTGACTTTGGCCTCGGGGTTGACTTGGGTTGACTTTGACTTTGACCAGTTGACTTTTCTGTTGACTTTTTGACTTGATTGACTTTTCGGCTTCGATTTGGCTTTGTCTTTCACAGTCTTTTCCATTCCGAGTCCGGTTTTGTCGTTTTGGCTTTGTTTTTCGTCCTTTTCTTAGTTATCCGTTCCTGCACAACACAATTAGCAAAACAAGCATATATTTGGCATTTTAAGTCCGTTTTTGGTTATTTTAGCTCGTTTTTAAAGGTAAAAGGTATGTGTAATTAAGCACATACCAAAATCCCCCATACTAAGGTATTGCCGTGTCCTCACGCAATGCTATGAAGTAAGCATTTACGAAAACTAAGAATCTCAATCCCCCTCGACTATTAACTTTGAAAAGTGGCAAAGTGTTTGTCAAGGGAAACTAAAGAATCAAAGGCTTCGACAAGTCCCGTTTTCACCACTTTTTATTCATACACTAACCATCCCTAATATTTTTGGATTTTTCTTTTTCTTTTCTCGACTACCTGTTTGACTTCCTTTATTACATTAACACTGGGATCATAGAATGAGAAACGTCCATAGAATAATCTACGGATGTCCTGACGGATAAATTCATCGTCCCCGATTTTTCACTAGTTCCAAACCAAGCAATTAAACAAGATCATGTCAATATAAGTCTAAATGCTAAGCACTCATACTTATGACTTGTGAACTTTTAACTCCCAACATGGATATATGATTTAAATGTGTGTACTCATTTCAACTCAACCATAGATCAACTTATTTCCATAGTCGTGATTCAAGATGAATCATGACTCAAAGCAACAACTTATTCAAGTACACAGAACATGGCTTTTGTGTCCTCTTCAAATAACAACACTAGCAACACTAATGAAGCAGTTAATACTGCTAACTCTATAAATATTTATAACTTGAGTGATGCTGTTATTTGTGCATTCTTTGCTAGTCAACCAAATAGTCCTCAACTTGTACATAAGGACTTGCAACAAATCCATCCAGATGACATGGAATAGATGGATTTGAGATGGCAAATGGCCATGTTGACTATGAGGGCAAGAAGGTTTTTGAAGAATGCAAGAAGGTAGCTTACTGTTAATGGCAATGAGACTATTGTTTTTGATAAGTCTAAAGTGGAGTGCTACAACTGCCACAAGAGGGGACATCTTGCTAGGGAGTGCAGAGCTCTAAGAAATCAAGACAACAAGAATAAGGAAATCTCAAGAAGGAGTGTGTCTGCGGAAACATCTACTTCCACAG